>NQII01000921.1:185432-199862 GCA_002778355.1 Clitarchus hookeri | reverse complement strand
CAGTCTGGTTCATCAGCATGCTGCCGAGAGTGGACAAGCTGTCTACAAGTAAAGTTTTTGTTAGTAGTTGTTCATTTTTCTTTCAAACAAAGGTTTTAAAACAATAATTACACGAGAAAAATAATGACAAATTTACCGTATTTATGCATATTTCTGCTGAAGGTGCGACAAGCCATGAGATAAAGAGGCTTTTCATGTTTAAATATGTTGTATGATTGCATGTATTTGTGTTGTGCTGAGATTGTACCTGTCGACCTTGGCAGTTTCCCCCACACAACCAGCTTCAGCAAAATGGCATAAGTCACAAATATAATGGTCACCCATTTCCAATATCTCTATTAAAAAAAAGACGGTGTTTAATTTGAGTGTATGCAATACTGTTACTTAGAACTTCTTGAGGTCACTAATAATAAAACTCCAAACTGTGTGTATACAGATTCTTTGAGCAGTGTGCGTGTCCATTCACTTCCGTTTGCCTTTGTGACGATGACAGTTCCGGTGCATGTGTACGGTTGTGTTATCTTCTGTCCAGTGATTAGTCTGCTTCAACCACTGCCTGAACTTAATGTTTATGCATAAAATGTGAAAATTTCATAAAAGTTTGTTTATTACTTTAGGTCTTTAATTTATCATAAAGTCCCTTAAAAATTATTTCATTTAACGGTGACGAATTTTGTTTTATCATCAGGCGAAACAATTTTACAAAGGAAAACTAATACAATTGAATACACACTACATTTATGCCTCGTTTTTGCGGAATATCTGTAATGCTGGTTATTGATCAGTTAACACGATCAACTGTAGACATAAACATAGAATTAAGCAAACAACCATAAGACAATTGTATGTGAGCACTTTGCAAATCTTGTTGGCCGAATAGCTCATGTGTCGTGCATCGTCAGGTTTTATCACAGCCGTATATACCGAACATCGCAAACAACAGTGTGTCTACGCTTGTAGCAGAGTTATTGTTTTCATTCCGGTGCAGCTTTAGTGATTTAACAATGTAAAGTTATTGATTCCTGAGACACAAAAGGTGATTCTTGGGTGCAAATATTTGATTGTTTATAACCCAAAAGCACTGTAACTCAACTTGCATGTTGAGTTGCTCGATGTGTGCTGGAAAATAACAACTCAATTGGCGAGTCAATCTTTGTTTGTTTGACAACTCATTCCTTGACCTATCACTATGTTTTATACAAACATTAAATTAATTTTTTTATATTCACTGTCCTCAACACTGTTTATAAACTCCACAGCTTAGTTCTCCCAAGAGAGTTTATTGGAAGCAGTTTATAAACAAAAATTAAATGCTGGAGTCCAACAGTCTGTCCCCTCCACTGTCCTCAGCAACTGCAATCAGCGCCCACAAGTACCGTTACTGGAAGGAGGCCATTCCGACATCACACGACATAATACGGGGAGAGGAATTATGTAGTGACGCACACTCACTTGCTTGATTGGCAACCCGGCTAGTGGCGGCTGACACCTACAAAGAGCTCGGGGTTCTTACTCAGTGTAAAATGTCTGAAAGCTGAGCTGGGTCATCTCTGGGCATGCATAGATGTGCAATAATTTAGAAAAGACTGTAACATGTATAAATGCAGCCGTTCACACTGAAGACGGTTTCTAGAGTGTGCTGTGAAAGCTGGTATGCAATAAAACCTCCTTAATACCAAACTCAAAGGAACTTAGTTTTGTAGTTTTTAATAATGAGTTTTGTACTAAAAGATGTGTTAGCAATAATAAAAAAAACCATCGAAAAATATTGATTTTAACTTTGTGATTCTGTATATTGAAAAATACAAGATTCTTATCACCAGCATTACTTCTTTTTACCAGTGGCCTTCACACAAAATTATAAAATTTAACATTAAGTTGTAAAAAAAAAACCAAATACATTTTATAAAACACAAATTAACACAAATTCCCTACCTCACTCCAAGGGAAAAGGTGACACCTTCGTACTAATGAGAACTTTGAATCAAGGAGGTTTTTACTAATGAGGTTTCACTGCACTGCGAATGTTCCAAGTGATTCAATGAGATACGGCAGTCATTGGAGCGCAGAGACAGTGAGCTACATGACTGAAGTAACTATAAAGAGTAACTGTTGGATGAGCCTGTGAACCAATAAGGTGACAGCAGAGGCGGCAGGAGTTCGTGAGAGACTGATACTATTGATACACTGAACCGGTAATGTTTCATGTTTTATTCTGAAGTGCTAATCACTACACCAGAGTGCACAGCAAACAAATGTTCTTAGAACACTGATACACTTTACTTTAATCCAATTCTGTTAAAAGGAAACTGAACAATTTCAAATATGCGCACCACTGGTCTTGTTCAAACTCGTTCCACAGACTATAATAATTTTCTTACTACTTATGACCATCATCATTATAAAAAAAACTTTGACAAACATCTAAGAATATTTGAACTAATTCTGCATACTCTATAGCAGAGTTGAGTCACAATGTTTACAATTTTTACAATGCTTGGAAGAGTTAGTTCGTAATAACTGGTGTGAGAAACTCCTCTTCCCGATGTTTTCACAACAAACCAATATAAATATGCATTTTACCACAAATAATACCAAATTTTGTGAACATTTCAACAATATAATGATTCATGAAACTAATTAAAATCATCACAAACAATTTTGTTAAAGGTCTAAGCTGTGTTTCTTTACCGAGATTTCCTGGTTTCCATCACCGACGGCAACGGCTGCCACACCATTGAAGGACCGCTACGGATTCCCAAGCCAAAATCCGATGTTGCCTGCACACAATTTCACAATACTCAACTAGCCAACAAAATAACAGTGTTATAAATTTAAAAACATTTTAGGAAAAAAAAATTAAATAAAAAGATTAAAAACAGAATAAAATTATACAATTCATACGAAACCATTAATTTAAGATATAACATAATTACTAAACAACATACTTTCATAAATAATTTTTTTTTTCTTTTGCAAAATTCATTTGTGAAGAATACAAGAAAATTGTTAACATGAATCACCTTATCAACAATTTGAGTGGGTGTAGGATTTGCAAATTTTTTTATAATGTGCTTGAGTAAAACTTACTAACAAGTAAATTTATAATTAAAACAAAGTGCAAATTATAAGACATACCTTGAGCATCTTTTTTTCCATAGACAAAATCTTCACCACGTAGCGATAATCTTTAGAGTTGCGGTTCAAATACTTTGTGAGCGACACCATTGCACTTTCAATGAAAGCCCACAGGACTTTTATGTAAGTCCATAGCTTGCTCAGTATCGTGGGCTCTGTAAATCACAATATACAAAGCTATTTTAAAAAGCAGCAGAAACTAAGTGACGGCACTACTCAAATATAAGAAAGGTACCATTTCCCACACAGCATGCGATACCCANTAAGTGACGGCACTACTCAAATATAAGAAAGGTACCATTTCCCACACAGCATGCGATACCCAGATATGTCCACTTGAGTTGAGTCTACTGCTTTTGGATTGTGTTGTAGTGTGTTTGAAATAGACATTTCTTTAAGACACGACTGAACATGTTCCCATTATACCAATGTATGGAAAGAAAACACTTCAGATGAGGTACAATAATACTCTCTATACACGATGACCACTATAAGTGCCATGGCCAAGCTCTCCAACATTGCTGAAAACTGCTTTTACACACTGCCGTACCTCATAATTTATCAGCTGGAAACACATGAAACAATTACAGGGACCAGCACTGAACTTGGTTTCAGACTTTTCAACAATAAAATTATAGGGTCACCTCTTAACTTCCGTAGGTACACGCAGCACAACACAAACACTGCATGCCAGTTCAGCGCATTGCACATAGGGGTGAAGGGGCATTAGGTACGTGCGTCAGTGTAGCCCTTAATGCTCGCTCACTTCTCAGCCTCAAACGTGCTAGAGAGATCCAAGTAGGCGGCACCCAGAATAGCGAGGTCTTGAGCACCCGTGAGGGTGAAGTGAGATGAAGATGGAGCAGTGGTGGAATGCAAGGGTGGGTGAAACGAGAGTACCTCTCGAAAACCCACCGGCCAAAAGCAACGTCCGCCACATTTCCCACAATCAAAAATATGGGTGACCCAGACAGGAATCTACCCTGGTTTGCCTAGGCAGCAGCCAGCAGAAGGATTACATTGAGACTTCCCAAAAGCAGACATTTGGACGACGTGAGGATTTCATGAAAAATTGTACATATGTACCATGATGTTTCAGGAATGTTCCTAAATCCCTAAAAGATATCATCCAAATAACCATGGGATGTTACAAAGTGAATAACATTTTCATAGGTGAGTCCCTGCAACTCACCCTTCTTCTCGGACTCCTTGTCGGCCTCGGAGACGAGGGTGTGGTCGGAGCCGAGCGGAGTCTGGTCACCCTTGCCGGAGCCTCCCAGCTGCTGGCCGTCCACCGAGTGGTAGCTGCCCTTGCTGTCTGCCGGGGAGCTGTCCTGCAGTCACCAGGCACACAACACATGTAGGACACTAGCGAGCCACTAAAGCACTACTACACGACAGCCACTGCTAACTCATCACTTATGAACCAAAAGCAAGACAGCAACTATTAAACAAATGTTCTGGTTAATGGAAATGTTGACAGCATGTTAAATTAATTTAATTATTGCCACACTAACAAAAAAATATAAAACTCATAAATAGAAATGATGTGCTGCTAAAGTAAAATTTACATTGTGGAGGGGGTGGGGGGGCCATGGTTGATAAGAAAAAGATAAAAGGATGTTGGCACTTAGTGGGGCTGGCAGGCCTACACAAGGGACAGACACATGTGCCTGCCCAATACAAGAGGTAAGATAAGATGAGGGTGAAGAGGTGGTTGAAAGCAGTGGTGGAGGAAATGGAAGTGCTTGTCTGTTTTCATACCTCTTCCCCAGGTTAACAGTGCAGTCCTGATTCACTCAAACAGCACCATGAGAACACCCAGGGATCCCCAGTCAGCATGGGGTACGATGCCTTACCAGTACGGGAGGGAGCGGGAAGGTCAAGAGGCCGTACCAGTACGGGGAGGGAGTCGATGCTCTCCTACAATAAGCCCTTATGTCTACAGTACTATTTCAACTGGGGATGAACAAGGCTTCCAACTACACAATGGCTTACTACTAGAGATGACTGAAGATGAACACTGAACTCGAGTTTAAAAAAATCTACTTGCGAAAGGGAATAACTGGACATTGGCCAACCACATGGGGAATCCTATAGAACTGTGTCCTTGGCCTAGTTGGGTTCGCACCCCAACCTTCCTCTCAAATTATGTCTAGAGCAAGCATAGGGGTGGAAGTATGCACTCACTGGACACTGGATCACCGAGCGTAAACATCTGGCAGCTTGCTGTTCGACAACCTGTTGTGGNCTCAAACAGCACCATGAGAACACCCAGGGATCCCCAGTCAGCATGGGGTACGATGCCTTACCAGTACGGGAGGGAGTGGGAAGGTCAAGAGGCCGTACCAGTACGGGGAGGGAGTCGATGCTCTCCTACAATAAGCCCTTATGTCTACAGTACTATTTCAACTGGGGATGAACAAGGCTTCCAACTACACAATGGCTTACTGCTAGAGATGACTAAAGATGAACACTGAACTCGAGTTTAAAAAAATCTACTTGCGAAAGGGAATAACTGGACATTGGCCAACCACATGGGGAATCCTATAGAACTGTGTCCTTGGCCTAGTTGGGTTCGCACCCCAACCTTCCTCTCAAATTATGTCTAGAGCAAGCATAGGGGTAGAAGTATGCACTCACTGGACACTGGATCACCGAGCGTAAACATCTGGCAGCTTGCTGTTCGACAACCTGTTGTGGATGGGTTTGAATACCATCTCACAGTGGCCATTGATATGGTGTACATTTTGAGCTACCAGATGAGGGGTTTCGTCCAAACTAGTTATGATCGCCACTAGCAGGACTGGTCAAATTCCCCTTAAAACAAACTAGCAGCATAATTTTAGAATTCTTCCATATTTTAATTCTGAATGTCTTCAGTTTACTTTAAATAAATATTTCTGAAATGACTTACCCACATATAGCATACAAAATAAATTTCCCCTATGAAAATATGATTTTGTGAATGTACAAGGCATACCTTTATAAACCTCCCAATGTTACAGAAACAAAATTTGTGAACAAAATTCATTTGAATGTAACGTTAAGACGCATACCAGTTCTTCACCAAAACTTACGTATTTGTATCTTCCCTTAAAGTTGATTAACGTAACAGAAAAGTATCTAAACACACAAACATCACAACATCAAGTTTGANTTTGTATCTTCCCTTAAAGTTGATTAACGTAACAGAAAAGTATCTAAACACACAAACATCACAACATCAAGTTTGAAACATTTATTTACACCAACAGTTAAAAACAAAATAATTATATTTGCAATTCTTCAAAGGACCCTTCATTCTGAACCTGCACACAGAAGTCGAAACTGAGNAAAAACAAAATAATTATATTTGCAATTCTTCAAAGGACCCTTCATTCTGAACCTGCACACAGAAGTCGAAACTGAGAACAGAAGTTCAAAATAAATAAGGTCTGTAAAGATTTGTATGTAGTGATATTGCTAATTGCAAAGTATTTACTAGCNGACAGAAGTTCAAAATAAATAAGGTCTGTAAAGATTTGTATGTAGTGATATTGCTAATTGCAAAGTATTTACTAGCTGTAGTCCATTTAAGGTAAACTCAGTCATTTCCAAACAGTTACAAAGCAAAAAAAAAAGTATAAACACACACATTTGATAAATATAACTTAAATAACTATTAATTAACTTCAGAAGAAAAAATTATACTAGCAAAAGGAAGAGGTAAAACTGGCAATAAGAATGAATGGAAATGATTAATTTTAACCAAATGGACCTCCGACAATTATTGACTATGGCACACAAAGTAAGAGGTGAATTTTTAACAGTGGAACTGTACACTTATTTTACTACACGAAACAAAGTTTGCGCAATAGATGATAAATAACATGCAAGGAAATTATGGGAGATGAAGCGATGCACAGGAAAGTTGGCAAGCGTACAGCACGGCAGTGAAAGCTAAGCAGCTGCGGAGGACAGGCGAGGAGGAATATCGACTCACATAGTCGTCGCTGTGAAGGGAAAGGTTGCTGCCGCCAGGGGCGTTAGGAGGCGTGACTTGGGTCTGCGCCGTGAAGAAGGAAGACGACTGTTGGCGAGGCAAGGGCGGCAGCCTGTCTGTCTCGAGGTCGAGGCATGTGCTCTGTGGCGAAGCGAATGCCAGGTCGGCAGCCTGCTCCAAGTCTGTCTTCATGGCCGTGGACAGAAACTGTGCCAACACGCAAAACAGCAAGTGCCGTCAACCACGACTGCGCCACGTGCACACACACTTCAGCTACACACCAAATAAAAAAAAGATAAAGTGCCATTCGTGTAGATAATGATGCATTAAAAACTCTGTTCTGTGCTCTCATTCGCAAGCTACGAACAATGAAGCGATGTTACNCACACACACTTCAGCTACACACCAAATAAAAAAAAGATAAAGTGCCATTCGTGTAGATAATGATGCATTAAAAACTCTGTTCTGTGCTCTCATTCGCAAGCTACGAACAATGAAGCGATGTTACATTTACAAGTATATTTCTGGCTCTGGCAACGTGCATTCTGGTCAACTCACTGCAAGTTCTGGGGGCAGATGTGAAAGCCAAACCAGGTTGTCCTCAAACATTGTGCTGAAGCTACCATGCATGATGCTGCATGTAACAGAAGATGAATGCTGATAACCATCTGTGCACCAGACAGACGTCGCATTTTCACAGTGAAGCCAATGGAAATAACGATGAAAAGTCAGAATGGCAAATAGAGCAGACGGCCATTAACTTCAGGATCTGCCACAGCCAAACTAACGAATGATCTGANTCGTGTAGATAATGATGCATTAAAAACTCTGTTCTGTGCTCTCATTCGCAAGCTACGAACAATGAAGCGATGTTACGTTTACAAGTATATTTCTGGCTCTGGCAACGTGCATTCTGGTCAACTCATTGCAAGTTCTGGGGGCAGATGTGAAAGCCAAACCAGGTTGTCCTCAAACATTGTGCTGAAGCTACCATGCATGATGCTGCATGTGACAGAAGATGAATGCTGATAACCATCTGTGCACCAGACAGACGTCGCATTTTCACAGTGAAGCCAATGGAAATAACGATGGAAAGTCAGAATGGCAAATAGAGCAGACGGCCATTAACTTCAGGATCTGCCACAGCCAAACTAACGAATGATCTGANGAAAGTCAGAATGGCAAATAGAGCAGACGGCCATTAACTTCAGGATCTGCCACAGCCAAACTAACGAATGATCTGAGAAAAGCAGCAACCTCCTCTGGAAAGAAAACTAGAAGATTTTTATTCCATTCCTGTGTATCGCTAATCTACTTTGATGAAATTACTTCGTAAAATGAAAACATATGACATTCAGAAGTGCTTGGCAACAGTTGCAACACACTATGAAAATTTGAACTGTCAAGTTCATCATGCTACAAGTTTGGAAATTAGACACACAAATTCATAGTGATAAAAATGTATGTGCCTCTTCTATAGGTTTAAAGTCGGATGCAACCGTAACACATCCATACTAAATGATGTGACTACAAAGTAAATACAAACGTAATTATCAAAAACAGAAAACTCATGCAGGTGTTGATGATGCTAACTCAAGATGCAATAATTTACTAATCCAACGGCAATAACCAGAATGGGTACTGAATAAATAAGTACGGTGCCGAGCCCAAATCAAACTAAAATAAATATACTGTCGCCATGCACAGCTTTTATGTGAACACATTACACTAACAATTTACTTGGCCAATCAGTGTGATGTTCTAGGATATGCAAAGTGAGTATACAGTATGCTGACAAAAGGGATGATCAAGGAGTCATGCCAATAGTTAAGAAGCTAGTACCAGATTAATAATTATTAATTAATGAATAAATTAATAATTATTAATTACGTGCTTTCTGGAAAGGATAGCCTCTATTCAAAAGAACTTCAGCTAGTAATATCTCCACATGTATTATTTCTGGAAACAATTAGAAAATATATTAATTTTTGGCTGAAAGTTTAATTCTGTATCACCCAAAATAAGTATTACACAACTTATCACATCAAACATTTTGTATACATTTGTTAATCCCAGCAACTATATTTTACAAATACAAGAAAAAGTACAATTACTGAAGTGTGCCTCATAGCTGTGATTTCTTCAGAGAAGATGTCTATCCAAGTTCTCACGCTGGTCGCATTGCAGTGTGTGTGTACTCGTAACTTGCTATTTTCCCAACATTTAAAAATACGTACTCATTTTGAACTATCCTTCATAAATGCCAATCACATTTTAACTATCAAGCCTCCATGTGAAATTTTTAGTTGCTTAAATTTTAGTTGTTAAAAGAATGCTTTGTTGCTGTAACCGGGTGCTCGGGTCATTAGTCCAGTCCTGTCCTAATAAGCCTAGCA
Organism: Clitarchus hookeri; assembly: GCA_002778355.1. NCBI lineage: Eukaryota > Metazoa > Arthropoda > Insecta > Phasmatodea > Phasmatidae > Clitarchus > Clitarchus hookeri. The sequence goes on along the minus strand of NQII01000921.1, from coordinate 190,343 downwards.
ACACCCTTAAGACAACCTTAGGACCCAGTCGGCCCTCAAGTGAGTGAACAAATAGTGTAGTGCTGATTAAGTGAACTATTTTGAACATACGCCATCGCTTAGCTATGTCGTCACAGAAAACCAAGTCGTCCGAGAGACGTAACAAACACAAAGAATGAACACAAAAAATGAACAGAGAGTAGCTGTAGTCAAAATGTATAATAAATCCCAGAAGGAAGCAATGTTATATGTTTGAAATAGTTCACTTGATCATTCATCCCCATTGCAAGACTCTTTCAAACAACTCGGTGTAGTGCCGTTTGGTTAAGGAAAGAAAGAGTACACTACCCTTCAGATTGCAGGAGTGTGTAAAAAAGAGAAGGAAAATATGTTTGCAAAAGCATGTATTAATACAGAAAGGTGGTCACCTCAGGCCATCAAGCCATCGAGTGCGATGCGCCACCACGTCAGCAGCACATACTTTCCAACCCCTCAGGGATTTGCAAATTTGTAAATTGTATTAATTACAGGGATGTTACAGCAGGGAACTGTCATTGCCATAATTATTCAAATAATTTTAAAAGGAAAACTGCATGTAGTTTCGTTCTCTAACTGCAGCAGTTTTGTATTATGTGTAACAGCTGGAGGAATGCAAACACGAGCCTTCTTCCAGCTGCCAGGTCTTTGGTAGCCACAGCTGCAGCTGGGAGTAGATGATGTTGCTTGAAGAATTATCAACTATTTTGATGTTATCGCCATGTGTGAGCTTCAATAGTGTAAATTCTTACTTGAACATTTTGATTTCTGGCCTCCATATTGGCCCCACATCCACAGTGGACTAACTTATTCACTTTCCTTATACTTGTGTGTGCAACTGCATGTTAAGACATAAGGCCCCTGAAGACTCCGGTTCTTTATCAATAAATATCCTGGCTGGCAACTGTTGAATGCCAGCATCATAGCTTCAGAGCCCACGAGCATTTTACTAACGACAACTGCATTTGTTCATTTGAGAAGAAAAGTGAATATTGGTTGTTTTTTTCTTGAGCCATGTACACAATATAAAGTATTCGTGTAAAGGACAATTAAAGACCTTGTTTCACACCAGGATATTGGAGAGTGTTTTCACAGTCTTCATCCACATAAGTTATAATGGCATGCAGCGTGGCCACAACTGCACCGCGGCAGGTTGTGCCCTCAACAACTGTCTAACAGCCATTGTGTGAAGCGACATAGATACTAAGCACAGTGAGAATGCAAGGGCGAGAGAAGTGAGAGAACCTTGAGAAAGCCAGTCAGCCTACTGTAAAGTTCATCACATTCCCCACAAACACAAACCTGATGTGACCCTGTGGAATTGTGATTGGGAACCGGTTGACACCAAATGTCGAGGTATCAGAAGTGACGAGGGATAGCAGTGTAATAAAGACAGTATAGATGGCTAACCCAATGCTCTGCAGTACATCATCACAGTTGGTTGGAGTGCAGAGTCAAGAGATTTAGGTGACTCTTAATATCGAGGTCTTGAGACCAGATAAGGATGAAGTGAGGTTAGTGTGGAGCAGTGCCAGAAGGCAAGGGCGGGGGAAATGGGAGAACCCGCCACCAGCAGCATCGTCCCGCATGATTCCCACATGCGAACATCAGGGAGAGACTCTACCGGTAATCGAACCCAGTTCTCCTACTTCTGCTCATTGCAGACGGTGATTGGAAAGTGGGGGTTGCATGGCAGTAAATACAGAGATCTTGAATCCCAGCAGACTCACCTTCTGCCCATATAAATCAATCTGCGTTGCTTCATACACAGTTCATTTTTAGCATAGGAATTTAAGTGATGCAGAAGAGTACTTCCTCAAGAATACTCTAGCTCTGGTCAGGGGAAAAGTGGCCATCTCTCGAGAAAGAACGGATTGTTCGCACTCTGGTGCAGAATGAGTGATACAACTTGAAATACTTCAATCTGGGGAAATGCAGCTGAAGAAGGAAAACAGCGTGTGAAGTACAGCTGATAATTCAGACAAACAACTGATGGAGCACAACTACAGCACTAGCACATTCCTTTGGGAAGCCATCTGCTACTGAGCCCCGAGTACCCTCGCATCCTACTGAAGCCATCTGCTACTGTGCANACATTCCTTTGGGAAGCCATCTGCTACTGAGCCCCGAGTACCCTCGCATCCTACTGAAGCCATCTGCTACTGTGCATGCAGGGGTGCCCAGAGTATCCTCGCATCCTACTGAAGCCATCTGCTACTGTGCACGCAGGAGTGCCCAGATAAGCACTACTGGAGGGCACTATTAAGACAAATCCAACTGATTGATGCTCCATTTTCCAAAGAGAGACAAAGTTACATTATTGTTCGTAGTAGCATATATTGCATGCAAATATTTTTTAAAAAAATTGGTGCCTAAAAGAAAAAATTTACATTGGGTTTTGTATTCCTAACTTTAGTCTAACAAACTATGCAGAATATAGTTTCTTAATCCACACTTTGCATGGAATTTATTATTTGCAGACTTCAGATGCTGATCAATTTTTGTTAGTATTTTATATTAGTGACATGTTACATAGTCATTAGTGCATTAGTGTATCAAGACTAGAGGGAAACAATATCTGTTCTGGCAGAAACCTAGTAACGTTACAGTTTTAGCTGCAAAAGAGGAAGCTCACAAAATAAAGAATAACTGTAAAATTACAAAATGTACGCTCAGCTGTAATTACTACACCAATAACTGTATGAAACACAAAAAAAAAAAAAAAAAAAAAACTATAAAAGTTTTCTGATTGTTATAATTAGGCTTAAAATTACTTTTCAATATGTATATGAATTATAACTAAAAGCACACAGCCTTTTTTTTTACTTTCCGTTGAGGACAAAATCTTTTAACAGCCCACAATCAAAGACGTGGAAGCAAATTTAGGTTTATGAAAGAATTTCTCCACACCACCCAAACGTACAAGCAAATGGCCAAAATACTTTCAGCACATGCAGGAAAATGAGAACACAGAACTGATTATAAATCAAGTATACCAATGTAATAAAATATAGAAATGTGGATATAAATGTTTTAATGGTGCAGAGCTGCCAACTTATTTGATCTTCACAATCAGTTCCACCATATTTACAAAATAAAAAAAAATTATATGTACATAAAATGCAAACTGAGGACATACCAAAGATGAAACACCCCTTGTTTAAGGAACATCTTTTATGGGATTTTTTAAAACATTTGTTTTTTTTACCAAGTACTTTTCAACTATTACTAAACTTCCTAACACATTTTTTTATTTTTGTTTAAAAAAGAAAAGAACACTGAATTTTAATAAACAAGGAAAAAAACTTCACAGCTATAGAAAATACCACAAACGTAATGTGTGCCATATAATGTTTAGAACTCTAAACATTTCTCTGTATTGGAATTTTCCCTTTCATTTTTAGCTGTCCCTTTATAATTTTCTTTCAATTGATGATGCATCATTTACACAAATAAAAATAAGGATTACTAATTTTTACAGCACAACATTGATAAATACTTTGGCAAATCTGCTTATATATTTCAAGTTGGAAGCACTGTTAATGTTAAGGTCCAAAGTGTATACTTATCAAGGTAACAGCTTGAAAACTAAACCTACCTTAATCCTTTGATCTTCCGCACCAGATGTTGGTACACAACCAAGCATATTCTCCAAGATGCAGCAATTTATTCTAAACAAGTCTTCGACAAGTGTCTTAAAAAAATTCTTAGTTTACAGATTTATCATTTTAAAGCCAATGATAATATGGTTTGATAATAGTGTCTGTTTGTCAGTGCACACAGTATTTTGCTGGTAATCATTTTTAGCAGAAAATAAAAACTAGTTTCTTAATCATTTTTAGTAATTATTCACCAGCATTTCCCAGAGTATGCAAATATGAGGATTATTTCAAATAATATACTTGCTATAATCAGTTTCCATTGAAATTACTTCCTTTCTGAAATAAAAATGGTATACTATTAACTCGCACCCAACTTTCCACAACTTATTCACATGTCCGAGTGTGAATACCCTACATTTCCTCTCGGCAACCTTGTACTTGCAACCATCATGCAACGAGACTTTCCACATTGCTCCTATCACACAGACGTTCTTGTATATACCTGCATGGTCTATGGGGTGTGTCGTTACTAGAGACCCTACAATTTAGCATTATAAGATGGCTGGCAATAAGCTGACTCCACAGTAATGAACACCCTAAGAATGCAATTGCTAGTGTGCTGAATGTAAACTATTGGTCCAGAGTCCTGCAGGAAGTGCTGTATGAGCAGAGAGGTACAATGACTAAAGTGTAACTGTGCAGATGCTAAATCCTTCCAAGATTTTTGGGAAAATTATTTTTTAGATTTTATCTAACCTCGCATATTTTTTTAAAATATCCAATTAAGTGTCAGTATTTTGGTCATGTTAGTGTAATTGTGATTTAATTAAAATTTTTGGACAACCCAAAAAATAGTGATTAATCTCTGGCCCTATGCAAAAAAAATTTAAATTAACAAAAAGTTACTGAAAATCTGAAAAAAAAGTATATAAGTGAACTATAACAAGCAAAATCAAAGCAATGTATACATACATGCAACTGCAATCAATGAAATTTTCAAATTTAAAACAAACAATTTGCATTAACAATTTTTCTGTTAAACTTTTATAACAATGGTGCTGTTGACTATTTTAACTCAAATTGTGAATTCATAGAGAAATGTGAGAGTACTTTATTTTATGTGCAATGTATATAAGTTCTAAGTTGTATGGTTGTTTTATCACTCGTAATTATAAATGGTTTCATCCTCTCGCATTAATTCCTAAACAATTTACTAACAAGTTCGCTGTATTTGGGGAGAGGGGGAGGGGGAGGAGTGAAAGGGACGAAGTAGGGCAATGTCAGTCAGGGTTTT
>NQII01000921.1:149585-185407 GCA_002778355.1 Clitarchus hookeri | reverse complement strand
GGGGGGGGGGGTATGCAGTGACACACACACTAGCCTTGAGATGGTGTTGGGGAAGAGCAAATATGACATCAACCAGCTGCTATATAACCAACTACTATTGTCATTGCAAATTAAAAAAAAAGAGCCTCCCACGCACTTGTAAAAATCCCAAGCACATCTTCAGACAGAGCGGTTGAAAGGAGGCGCAACTTTGTACTGCTAAGTTAAGTTTATGCGAGACTGCAAATTATTTCAGGGTTGCAACAATAAAGACAAAAATTTAACATTTTTTTTTATTGAGCAGAGCATATAAGTATCATCTGAGAGAGGTTCGGATACTGTTGACATCTGGAGAGCCGTTGAGAATGAAATGAGGTGGATATGGAGCAGCCCCAGAATCCAGAATGCAAGGGCGAGGGAAAACTTGAGATCTCTGAGAAAACCCACCAGCCAGCATCATCGTCCTACACGATTCCCACATGTGACCCCTGGCTGGGAGTGACCCAGCCAGGGATCGAACCCGGATTGCCTTCGCTCTATCCGCTATATCAATGCGGCCGCTCAGCAACATCCGAGAAAAATTAGATAGTAATTTATGCAGTCGAGTAGTGATTGTTTTACAGTCAAACCTCTGCATAGTAAACCTCTTTATAACAAAATTTGTGTTTGGTCCGGTCAAAATTGTACTACATATGATACAATGCATTCTCTACTCTTAATAACAAATTATTTTTCCCTCTTCATCTAAAAACCTCTTTATAACAAAGCCTGAAAAGGCTGATTGTATTTACTTTCCTTTCATATTTCTCCTTTTTTTTTTTTTTTTTTTACAAAATTTTACTAAGAACTGTAAGAAAAAAATCTTAATTTGTAACATATTTAAAATAAAAAATAAAATATACAAAAGCTGTAATGTTATTTTAAGTGCTGCATTGTCTCACTTTGTGTGAACCAAGTATTTGTTTATTATAAGAGTTTTTGTTACATATTTAAAATTTAAGAAATTTTGAAAATTTTTTGTATACATAATGTTACTCCAAACAAAATTAGTTCCATATTTTTTTCTAAGAACATTAGTAATTTATTAATAGTGGCCATTATGGTTTACTGTACGAGTTCAAAAGAAAATCCATTTAATATGTTTCTTATATAGATCAATACAAAAGAACCAATGCAAATTCAGCAGCTTAGACTAAAAATTGACTGCATAATTAAAAATGAAACACACTGTAAATCACCTCTAAAATAAACACACAAAACTTTGGTCCCTTCAATTTTGTTATACAGCAATTTTATTTAACTCATGTCTGCGATTTTTCTTCCTATGTATTTCCTTGTTCTAACACTGTATTCTGGACACAAATATTCCAGCTATCACCATCGCTGTACTTAAACTCTATAATTTTGTATTTTACATTTGAACTATTTGTAGTTTTGTAGGCGTGCTTTTCCCTGTAATCTTCCGACAACTTTTCCTGTCTTACTATTCTATTGCAAATTATTTCTAAACATCTGTACTTGAAATGTCTCTGTTGTATAGGAATGATTACACTTGCATTCTCACAAAAAACCTGCACCTTTAACTTTCCTGGAAAACACTATCGTACAAATATGCATGCACACAAGATCAGCACAAAAGCAGTTTGGCACACGCGACTACTTTGCGCCTCTTCCTGGAACCAATACCCTTCCCCCGCTGCCGACCACCAATCACCCTGTTAGGTGCAGAAACCAATACTTCCAACCAATACATCCAAAGACTTACTTTATTTTCCCTCCAATCCAAATCAGTCTTAGTTCTTTTTCCCACACAGAATAATCCCTTTAAACACATGATTTTTTTAAAAACCATTCTTCCAACCTCCCCCGCCTCCCTCCCTTAGACGCAGCTTGCACCATGGATCCCCCTTGTAGACACCCCTGATAATGGCTACCATATAAACATTTCAACTATGCTGCATATACACACAAAACCAATTTAATCTTAACTTTGTATGCTGGCAGAATCTATCACAACCATCAAATATGTCTTCACAGAGCCCCATTTCTCTGCCATTTTGTAAGATAGCACCAAAGGAAAAAATGTTTTTATGTCATAGTTTGGGAACAAAGGCACTGCTGAATGCAGGGACATCTTAGTTAAATGGCACAACATACAAAAATACAACCACAGATGTCTCACAATGGTTTTTAGAAATGCTTATGATCTTCCTTACCATCCTCAAATACAGTGGGCTCTCATACCAAATACGCATGTACCAATAAACCGTATCCACAGTTAATTTTCTGTAGTCCCGTCAAAACTCCAATATAAATAATGATAAAGCAAACTGCTTGTATTATTTATCAGATGTTACGTCGATCTAAGTATATTCCGGTCCAGCTACTGACATTTCCCACAACTATAGTTTTTAAGCTGGTTGTTTACGCAAACGTATCGTAACTTGATGTATCGTAGCTCTGCAGGAATTTGTCTGTCTTCCAACACATCCACAGCACACAGAGGAGTATTTTAACTTAAATGCTGGTTTAAGTCCAAAAATGGAACTTTCTAGAAACTCAATGACATTGACATCTTTCAACAGTTGGTGTACAGTAGCGCCGTATGCCGCCGCTCACTTCGCCTCTCTACCATTCCTATTCGCAAGCGAGTCAATTCCAGGCCACCTGAGAGGCTGGCAATCCGCACGATGTCGTGCTCCAGTCTGAGTGGGTGGACCTACCCTAGTTTGCCTCGCCCTGGCCGGCAGACACCGAACGTGCACACTCACCGTGCATCAGGGCGACTTCCCCTTCCTTGAGGCTACCTCCAACCACCCCTCGCTCGCCACGTCTCTCGCGGGTATTTATTTCTATGCACGCCCTCCAGACAGGGCAGTTCGAAGGCAGTTCGCAAGCAGTTCTGACCGGAGCATCGTCTGCAACTTCTGCTATCTCGCCACACTTACCGTACCACTTACCTTCAGCATTAACAGTTGGTCTTAACGTAGAACATTACTATTGTCAGCACTTGCGTTTCTCAACACACTAGGCAGAAGCTCTTGTCGCAGAGCCTTCTCCTTCGTTTCGAGTGTTGGCCACATGCCTCGTCCTCACCGGACATGGTGTTACCAGGGTTTCTCTTGCTTAACTTCTATCAATATCTCGTAGTCGCCCTGCGGCAATCAGCTTGGCAAACTTGGCCCCTTATCCATCAGACATTAGCGGAAACAGGTCGGAGATAAGCGTCTTGTAAATTCCTACGGACGGAATAAAACCTATCTACCAAATAACCTCTTTTTGGTCCGATCATTCTCTTTTGCTTTCACCTCCCGTTCCCCGCTTTGCCTACTACGTGCATATCCAATCATCTACTTCTAGGTACACGCACAATCACCGCGATAGCGTGTCGAACCAAAGTCCCCACTGAAGGGCGATCCCACATGTTCTCAAAGTTTGGTTAGCTTGTTGCTGGCTGGTAGTACTGTCCTTTAGCANGTAATGCCGCTCTTCTAGCACCACTTTGACAAGGGGAGAGAGAACCTTTCTCTGAGGCTCCTGAGGCTTGAGGAGAACAAACACGTTAAGACATTACGACTCTCAGGCTACAAGCTGGTCACGCCGCTTACTGAGAGCCATAGCGCCATTACGTGGGGAACCTGTGAACCCAGAGGGGCAGTTGAGCTATACAGCTGGTCATGCTGCTCACTCAACTTCGCACCGAGGAGGATCAGGGGGCCCTCTCCCCAAGTCGCTATAGGCCCGAGCACCGTCCCTCAGTAAGCACACGCTCCTGCGCTGAAGTCCAGCAGGGGTTTATCCCAAGGCACCGGCCTCAGGAAAAGTAGATTCCTTCCTGGACGGACCACGCCAGATCTGTCCTCCCTCGCGCTGCTACATAAATTTAAAAAATAATCACAATCGTGTCTGCACCTCCAGGACACACAATACATCATTTAAATAGTAATAACCTGTTCTCTTCTTTTTGTTTTATCCTCCGAGATTTAACGTAACATCACTGGAAGTGCCTAGCTATGCCACGACACCGGGACGGCCAGAAAAATGCTGCCACGATTGCAACGGCCCAGGCTATGCAATATGGTGAACCAGAACCTAACGCCCCCAGGGTGTACACGGAGGAGCACAGCTAGAATTCAGTACCTGCAGCACCAACGGCGACACACACCTGGGACAGCATACCTAAACCAGTGTCGCCTCTTCCCGTCACACCCCCAAAATGGGCTTTACCTGCAGTCACGCGGCACCCACGGTCTGTCCTGCAACTACACAGGTGCTACTGTTTGTCATTTGTCCTGTGGCTACATCACACTCACCATTCCCACTCCTCCTCTTCTTGTCCGCCATATGAATTTCTGGAACAGCCCATATTTGCCCACATGCCTGTTTGCAGTAAGGCCTTGGATTTTGTAATTTAATGAGCCCAACTGATGACTTCTTCAACCCATTTCTCTTCATCGTTTGCATATGATCTGTAAAATACACTACTGCCAATCTCAAATGCAGCACGACGATGTTGAGACAAAGGCAGCTGTGCTCAATTGGCAAGACTCAACTGGCATTACAGATGGGGTGAGCTACATCAGTTGATTACGTACAACTCTCCCAAACATAAGGGCACCGAGTGATTCTCTTAACTGGATGGGGCATTATACAATAACCTACGCAAAATCATGCTAGGGCAACTTGTAACAGAACACGAGACTGGACCAGAGCTTTTATATTGTGTTTGAAGGTTTTTACCATTTTCTCAAATTGTCCATTAGTGGACGGGTGGTATGGTGAGAAAATGTGTGCTTTATACAATTGTTCTTACAGAAGGCTTCAAATTGTTCAGATGAAAACAGTGTCCCGCTGTCAGAGACAAGCTGTTCAGGAATGCTGTACGTACGTTGCAAACCACACACTTAAATGCTTTAAGACTGTGTTAGAACTGATATGAGACAACTCGCAAACTTCAGGCAATTTTAAAAACTGTCAATACATATCAAAAAGAATTTACCCATAAATGGCCCTACAATGCCAACGTGTACTCTTTGCCATGGTCGTCGATGCAAAGTCCATGACAACAGAACAGACTTTCCTGGTATGGGCTTACTTTGCAAACATGCTTCACTGTGGGCAAATATTTTCCATGTCTGTATCAATTTTTCGCCACCACGAACCCCCTAGTCAACGCCTTCATTTTGCAAATGCCAAAATGATTGGAATGCAGCTCCTGCAATGCTCTTTTCTGAAGGATAACTGGTACAATCACTCTCTGTGGCCCCAAATGACACACCCTTGTCCCAACATAAGTTCATTCTGTTTGGAATAAAAGGATTTGAGTGCCTCCTTACTCTTGCCTGCCAGCCATCTCTTACGCGACATACAACCTTGTTTAACTCTACATCTCTCTCCTTGGCCTTCCTTAATTCTCGCTGTGTTGCACATAATAACTCTGAAGAACCTACCAACAGGCATGAAAATTGCTTTGACTGCTCTTCTGATTGAAGTGAAAGTCTCGAAAACCTTTTGCATTTCCGTGGTCCTCGCCTTTCCCACACTGCACCTTGCTGTCAAATCCTAGCTCCTCTTTGTAACCAGTTTGCAAGCAAGTTGCGGAATACCACAATGCTCTCCTAAGATGTGGACAAGTGGTTGATGATCTGTGACAATAATAAACCTTCTGCCATAGAGGTATTCGAACAACATTTCACTCCAAATAATGTAGGCAATGCTTCCTGATCAATCTGAGAGTATTGTTTTCCAGCTGCTGAAAGAGTTCTTGAAGTGAATGAGATGGGCTTCTAGATTCCACCAGGGAAAATATGGCTCATATCTGCACCAACACCATATGATGATGCATCACCTGCAAATTTGACATGCAATTCTGGATTGTAACGCATAACAACTTCAAAAGAAAACAATTTTCCAAGTCAACGATGGCTTTCACATAACTATGGGACCACTGCCAATGTCCATCTTTCTGCAGCAACTTGTGCAGTGCTGTTAACATAGTAGAAAAGTTGAACAAGAACTTAGCATAATAATTAACTAATCCTAACCAAGTACTGGGTCGGATCACATTGCTAGGAGTTTTGAGATTCGATCACTGCCTGTATCATGTTGCTAATAGTGTGCAACCCTTCTCTGTCCACCGTATGTCGCAAGAATTTTATGTAACTTTGAGAAACTTAAGTTTCTGCTGGTTGACCTTCAATCCATCGTCACTTGGCTTCTGCAACATGTTATGAAGATGTTTCCAATGCTGTTCTCTTGCTGCGCCTGTAACAAATGTGTTTTCCTGGAAACATACAACATGCTCCAGGCCTTACGGCACCTGCTTCATTGTCCTCTGGACAGTTGCTGGGTGGCACTTCATGCCAAATGGGAGACACATGCAGCGAAAATAATTCCTGAGTGTGTTAATTGTACACAGCTCTTACACCTTTCATCCACTTGAAGCTGTTTAAATGCCTTTGACAAGCTGCCCGTAGAAATTCTACACCACCACATAGCTTCTATCCAAGGTAGTGGGTAGCGTTGAACTATTAAATGTGGTTTCACTGTCAATGAAAAATCTCCACAAATACAAACACTGCCATCATTTTTGTCACTGGCACAATGGGTGTTGCTCGATTGCTGAATTCCGCTGACTGAAGGATATGTAGTCGCAAAAGCCTGTCCAACTCTACGTAAACTTTGCTGGTCAAAGCAAACACTAAAGTTCTGGAGGGCAGGAACACAGATACAGTATTATCCTTTAAACGCAGCAAAACACGTCCGCCAGTGAAAGTGCCTAAACCGCCATCAAACAAGGCTGACAATGTCTTTACCAGGTGTGCGACTGTGTATCTAGGGTGCTAGAAACCTGGATATTGTTTCAACATGGCCTTAGAAGGTTACATTTCACATACAAGTCTCTCAGTGATGGAGGAAAACCATTTGGTATCACAGACAAACTTAAGTTCTGCTATTCTTGTTTGCCTTTTACCATAACTAGCACTTTGATAACACTGCATGAAATGATTTCCTCATTGATGTAGGACTTAAGGCAAACACTTTTTGTCTCCACAGAAAAGTTTGAGAACTTACTTTTGTACATACTCTCTGATATAACAGATTTGGCAGTTCTGGTGTCTATATCCATACACAACCTTGCACTGCCGATATTTACTGGCTGCATCCAGAGTCTATGTTGTGACCCTAAGATTTGGTAGAGTAGAAGAAAGTCACATTCATCGTCAGTGGCATGAAAATTACCTTCTGGCCAGTCTTTCTAAAGGACACAATGGTGATAAGTAGTTTCACCCTTACTGGCAGCTAGCTCTACAACAAAATTAGACACACTTTAATTTTCCTGCTGCACATTCTGGTGAAAACCATGATACGCATATTCACAGGTGGTTTTGACATGAAGTGATTTGTTAGCAACGTCAATAATTCCCTGTAGTTTCTGTNTCTACAACAAAATTAGACACACTTTAATTTTCCTGCTGCACATTCTGGTGAAAACAATGATACGCATATTCACAGGTGGTTTTGACATGAAGTGATTTGTTAGCAACGTCAATAATTCCCTGTAGTTTCTGTCTTGCAGCTTCTTCAGCTCAGACAAATTTAGAAAAACTTGTTATGTTTCCTTCCAAATTTACGAGATTAAAATGTCATGCCATTTTACTTGTTCGTCTTCCTTGTCACCCACGCCATTTACTATGAACAGTTGCTCTAGCCTTTCTATGTAGGACTCCCACATATCCTCCTCTGAGATAAAATTCTCTGCCATACATTATTATTATTATTATTATTATTATGATTCACTAACCTTTTTGCTACATAAGTATCCCATCCTAGTCACCACTTTTGTATCCTGACACGTTTATGGATTTCCAATTACACAAGCGATACAGTTCAACAACTAAATGAGGCCATGACAGGTGAGCAGACTGCTGTCGCCTACCAGGCTGCCGACATTATAAACCATACAATACCAATATACAACACCGTGTATTCTAAACAATTGTAATGAATTAAATAAGTTATGCCAGTGACTGTGTGTCTACAAGCCACTGTGGTTCAGTACACTTCTACAGTGACAAACATAACCAGCAGTTGTCTTGCAGGGATGGGTAAACACTACCTAGCTGCATATCCAGGTGTCTCAAATTACTTATACGTTACTTATCAAAACATAACATCCAGTACTCCTACCTTGCCCAAGGTCACGCCCTTGNTGTATTCTAAACAATTGTAATGAATTAAATAAGTTATGCCAGTGACTGTGTGTCTACAAGCCACTGTGGTTCAGTAGACTTCTACAGTGACAAACATAACCAGCAGTTGTCTTGCAGGGATGGGTAAACACTACCTAGCTGCATATCCAGAGGTCTCAAATTACTTATACGTTACTTATCAAAACATAACATCCAGTACTCCTACCTTGCCCAAGGTCACGCCCTTGNTGTCTCAAATTACTTATACGTTACTTATCAAAACATAACATCCAGTACTCCTACCTTGCCCAAGGTCACGCCCTTGTCTTCATCTTCCTGCTCGGACGTCTTGTCTTCCTCCAGTTCTATGTCGTCCAGTTCCTCAAACATGTAATAGTCACCAGACCGGATGGCTACAACATGCAAAAATAATTTAGTTGTACAAAGTGGCATATGTTTGAACTGCCCCAACTCTGTGTTGCAAACATATTTGTAAATTCAACTGTGAAGTTCCTCACATCAACTTGGTTTGCATTAATATTACGAGTCCCTAGAAAAAAATAACCAGAAAAGGTTGGTTTCAGAAATTTCAGAATAGTAATATTTTCTTTTACAAGAATAAAAAAGTCTAATGCTTTTAAAATTACTTATACCTACAATAACATAGTTTCAAAATAGATTATGGCACACCCTAAAGTACTCAAAATACAATTAAAAACACGAATGGATAAAAGTGTTATGTTGCAATTTGCCGAAAAAAATCTTTTTTTTNAGTACTCAAAATACAATTAAAAACACGAATGGATAAAAGTGTTATGTTGCAATTTGCCGAAAAAAATCTTTTTTTTTCTATGAACGAAGGTGTTATGTACCTATTAATAGCACACCGTAATCAGTCTATAACAAACCACTCAGANCTTTTTTTTCTATGAACGAAGGTGTTATGTACCTATTAATAGCACACCGTAATCAGTCTATAACAAACCACTCAGATATATTATAATTTAGATAGAGCAATAGCAGTAGAGTTATGTTTGTTCTGGCACAACGTATTTTAAATGGGAGCTGTGTGGCTGTGTGTGGCGGTCTTCGGCTCACCTCAGATGAGCTCGGCAATCTTCGGCTCGACTCGGGGTGCTCGGAAGCTGTCGACTCTGGTTTTTTTGGACATACCCGAAGGCGCTCAGCAGTTATGCCCACTAATTATTCAAGCAAATATGCCTGTTTTTGGTTTTCATATTTTTTATAGGCATAGGATGTGTCAAAACTGTAAATCTGTATTTATTATCCAATTAAAAAAAATAATTCATTTTTTATATTGTGCCGAAATTATACACAGGGTATTGCGGAAACATGCAAAAGACTCTCATTCAATTGCTACATTTCCAGTCCCCTCTCTTGGAGACTAATTAAATGATTAATACGTGACGCCAGAAACTGCAAATTATTCACTGCCCCGACGTTTTATAGGCATAAGTATGTGCCATGCACAAATAATCTTGACACTGTATACAGTTAAAATCTTTAATTTCTGTAATGCAGATGACAATATTGTTCAATACAAAGCTGGGTGAACAATTAGTACCAAACAATTTAACAATTATTCTTAAAAAGCACAAGTTTCTTCCCTTTCAAACAATATTTAACCTTTTTCTTTAAAAACACAAGTAAAACCATGCAGTGAGGGGGGTTCGTAAGGACACAAAATTAAAGCCCTCACAACGTAAAACCACAAACAATTTTAAAAGATTAAAAAAGGGCACGTCAACTCCTCGTATTAAACCAAAACTCAGAACGTTGCACAATGGACAATGAGTGTTACTTTCATGAAAGTAAGTAAACCAATCCACAAACAACCGGGGCGGCTAACAAACACATTAAAATACAAAGCATTAAAACAAATTGGAAAATGCTGCAGTGAAGCGGCTTAAGTTACTGCCAAACAAAATTTTGAACTGCGACCGAAACATAACTTAGAAAAACAAACTCCTCGACAACATGCCCCAGAACAAATATGCAATGCCACAATTAATAAAACACCCAATGTGAAACCATTAAACAGCCCAACCTCAGACACATACACGTCTCAGACGAAGTGCTCTACATCACAATAACGATGTACGCCTCAAGATGTGCAGAAGGGAAGTAGACTACACGCAGTTGTCACAGACACAAACATTGTCAACGGTAACAAAATGCACATGCGTGGGGAGGAGAAAGAAGGGGAACAAAGGAGCGTGGGGCACAGAGAGGAAACAGGAGAAGAAAGCCAAGCGCGTAAACGAGCTCACCGCCAAACATTAGCACAGATGGCACTACAGAATAGAAAGTGTAAGCTAGCGGTGCAAGTTTATTACTCAGAATTTTTTTTTTTAATGACTAAATGAAGCGCATAATACTAATAGCAACATCATGCATGAATATGTTATAATCATGGTATGGATCAGCATCTATCAACACTTTTATANCATAATACTAATAGCAACATCATGCATGAATATGTTATAATCATGGTATGGATCAGCATCTATCAACACTTTTATATGCTTAATTGGCATTCATTAAAATGAAAACACTGCCAGACTTTGGAGACTTGGAATTTACGAGTGTGATAAACAGTCTTAACTTTAGTGCTTTTCTTGACCATCAATCTATCAATCATCCAATCATTAAATCGATCTTTACATCAATATTTAACAATCTTTGTCAATCCACAACCAATCCTCACAAATCCTTAGCAATCTCTGCATCANGATCTTTACATCAATATTTAACAATCTTTGTCAATCCACAACCAATCCTCACAAATCCTTAGCAATCTCTGCATCAATCTTTTGCAATCTCTCTATCAATATTTTGCAATCTCTCGCAATCGTTCCATCAATCTTTTGCAATCTTTCACGATCTTTCCATCAATATTTTGTAATCTTTCACAATCTTTCGTTCACTCTTGCAATATTCCCATCAATATTTTGTCCAATCTTTCAATCAATAATCAATCCATGGGTTTTAGTCTGTCCCCCATCCATACAAATTAACAAAAACATTTACCAACTGTCTCCAAAATTTGTACGACAGACTTAATGTTTGGTATGCAGTCCACTATTCATGCATTTTTTGTACATTAAGTCTTCATTCATTAATATTCCGTATGCTAACATTTACCTTAATAGTCGAGTGCTCATTGCATCACTTAAAAAATGTGTGGGAAGAAAGGGTACGAGACACAAACATAAAGAAAAACTATTCTATAATAATAATTTATTATTATTTTGTAATTACAATTTAAGAAGTGAGCAGTTCAACACATCATGCCATATAACCTCTCCTGCAGCAAATGTGGTGGAGGGATGTGTCAATGCATCTAGAAAATGGTCATAGTCGTCAAAGCCGTCTTCATGATCACCTCCTGTTTCATCCTCAATATCAAGTTTGCGTTTATTTATAGGAGTCGCAGGGTCTTCATCAGTATTTAAAGCAGACGACTGTTTATTTTTAAGTTCATCAATTTCACGCTAAAGTCTTGCAAGTGTACATCCCACACAAATCAACTCTACTGCACTCATTCCGTCTTTAGCACTAACTGTCTCATCATTATTGCCTGACGAATCAGTACCCACCGATGTAGCAGGGGGTATTGACGACATCACTTGCTGGCTCTCAAAAGACGAATCATTGCAGTTCTTGATGTGGTTCTTCAATGTATCGCCTTGCATAAACTGTGTGTGGACACTGTTGTAATTCTTCCTCTTGTGAAAAGGACTCTTCATACAGGTGATTCATGTCGACAAGCATTTTGACAGAAGGTTAAAACTCGTTTGCGGAATCGACACAGTCGGAAATCGGGCAGCAATGATACAGGTTGCGGATCCATTTTCGATGAGGTCAAAAGCAGGCCTTCGTATTCACAATTCATCTTCANCGGTCGGAAATCAGGCAGCAATGATACAGGTTGCGGATCCATTTTCGATGAGGTCAAAAGCAGGCCTTCGTATTCACAATTCATCTTCACCGTATAGCGAGAGAATGCTTCCAAATCAATGTTAACATCTCAACGTCTGAACATCAACTAAGGTATTAGCGTGCGTTTCTCCCATCACACAGAACAAAAAACGTCACATTGTTTATAAGTGCACAAAAAAATTAATATATTTTTTTTCGAGCTTCAAACTTAGGACCTAACACCATGCCCACACGAGTTATGTTGCTTAAAACTCTGTATCAGTTGCGCATGAATATTAAACAACAAAAAAATAATGTAAGAACATTGCTAAAATGGCTTCCAAAACTCAGGTCATTAATCGAATAGCAAACCTCTTATCTTACCCTGATCCCTATATCCGATAGCTAAAACCATTGTTTTGCATTTACTATGAATTCATTAAACAGTCTCTGAAATTTTTTTCTAATTTCGAACGTGAATGAATCATTTTTTTCTAATTTAGGGTTTCAAACTCGGGTCCCTACACCATACCTCAACTTTTGAGATTGCAATAATCTTTGTATCACNTTTCTAATTTAGGGTTTCAAACTCGGGTCCCTACACCATACCTCAACTTTTGAGATTGCAATAATCTTTGTATCACTTGCATATAAGCATGTAAATAAACTGAAAATTATGTACAAAGTTTGTTAAAATTTATCCAAAACTCTGAATGGTATTCAAAATGTGGGCTCTATCTCTCACNGAAAATTATGTACAAAGTTTGTTAAAATTTATCCAAAACTCTGAATGGTATTCAAAATGTGGGCTCTATCTCTCACTTTAATAACTTTATTCTTCATCCAAAATTTATCTAACAGCCTACATTATAAGTTTCATATGCCATGTATTTACATGAAATTTATTCCAGCATTTTTTACTAAAGTGTCACTTAAGTGGTTTTTACATGTAAACTAGTAGTAGAAAATAGCTAAGTTGGGGCCAAGGGCATAGGGCGTAGGGCGTGGGGCGTAGGGCGTGGGACATNAAACTAGTAGTAGAAAATAGCTAAGTTGGGGCCAAGGGCATAGGGCGTAGGGCGTGGGGCGTAGGGCGTGGGACATTGGAGCTTTTAACACTATGTAATCCGGTCCCCCAGAGACCATATTGTCTGCCATGTATTATGTCTGAACTTTTCATCCCTCACATTTTTAAAGTGGTGCTATGAGCACGAAACTATTAATGACCCTGTTTACCAAGCCGGCAGCCACAAACTTCAAATGGGGAATCAATGTTCAACGAAATTCCTTCTCATTATCAATTTTAAACATAACTATTTCAGACAAAGAGTATCCTATGTGAATTGCTACGTTAAAACATCTTGCCAATTGTTTTGTTTAATATTTTTTTTCTAAAATGTAATATTGAAATTTACAAATAACAAAAAAAAGATGAATAAACAACTGTTTTTCAAAAATAATTTTATGTAGCAATATTCTTTGAGGAAGTCACGTCAAAATGGTTTTTGTTTGAAATAATTATCTTTCAAACTGACACAATAAGAATTTAGTTTAACATTAATTCTCCATTTGAAGTTGGCGGCTGCCGGCTTTGTAGGCGCGGCCGTTAAGGTAAAGATTCACATACGGAATATTAATGAAGACTTTACATACAAAAAATGCATTAATAGTAGACTGCATACAGAACACTATGTCTCATGTCCAAATTTTGGAAACGGTTGGTGAATGGTTTTTTTTCAATATGTATGGATAGGGGACAGACGACAAACCCATGGATTGAATACAGTTTGATGATTGATTGAATGAATGATTGGATGAAAGATTGATGGTAATATTGTAGGGAAAGATTGTAAGATTGAGGGAAAGATTGCGAGAGTGAAATAAATATTGATGGAAATATTGTTAAAGATTGCGAGAGTGAAATAAAGATTGTGAAAGATTGCGAGTGTGAACAAAAGATTGATGGAAATATTACAAAAGATTGATGGGGATATTGCGAAAGTCTGATGGGGATATTGCGAAAGATTGGTGGGAATTTTGCAAAAGATTGGTGGGAATATTTCTGAGGATTGGTTGCGGATTGGCGAAGGTTGTGAAAGATTGATGAAAATATTGGAAGATTAATGGATTGATCAAAAGATTGGAAGATTAATGGATTGATCAAAAGATTGGAAGATTAATGGAATGATCAAAATATTGATGAAATAATTGGACNGATTGGAAGATTAATGGATTGATCAAAAGATTGGAAGATTAATGGAATGATCAAAATATTGATGAAATAATTGGACGATTGATGGATTGATAGTCAAGAAAAGCACGAAAGTTAAGACTGTTTATCACACTCGTAAATTCCAAGTCTTAAGGGCCACGCAGTATTGGCATTCAAATTAACACCAATCAAGCCTATAAAAGTTTTGGTATAAACTGATCCATACCATGATTATANCTCGTAAATTCCAAGTCTTAAGGGCCACGCAGTATTGGCATTCAAATTAACACCAATCAAGCCTATAAAAGTTTTGGTATAAACTGATCCATACCATGATTATAATATACTCGTGCATCTGGTCACTATTAGTATGATGGGCTTGGTTTGGTCATGCATGCATACATTAAAAAACACTGAATAGCATACTTATGACTAGAAAACAGTTGGGGGAGTGAATAATTTGCAAATTCTGGCATCGTGTACTAATCAGTCTTCAAGAGAGGGGACTGGAAATGCAGTAGTTGAATGAGAGACTTTTGCATGTTTCCGCAATACCCTATGTATAATTTCGGCACAATATAACATAAATACAAATACAGATTTATGATTTGACATACCCTATGACTATAAAAACCAATATTATTACCAGAAACAGACTTTTTTGCTTGAATAATTAGTGGGCAAACTGCTGAGCACATTCGGGTACGTCCGAAAAAACCCAGAGTCGACAGCTTCAGAGCACCCCGAGTCAAGCCGAAGATTGCGGAGCTCGTCCGAGTTGAGTCAAAGACCGCCAGCCACAGCCACAGAGCCAGAACGAACATCACCCTACTACTAGCAATACTGTGAAAAATTACATTTTAGAAACTTGTGTGTCAATTTGCAACAAAGCAGATTTTCAGGGGTTATATTTACCATTAGTCACAGATATTATAATTATATATGATTACAGATTATTTGCTTATGTTGCCAATTCATTTAGTATAATTTCCAAATTCACTTTTATTATAGGAGTTAAACAAAATACAGTATAATCTTTGGTTATTTTAATAGTTTATTGACAGAGATCATATGCAAGTATATTTCATTTGTTTCAAAGAACGATATTCAGTATGAAATTTTTGTTTGTTATCATTAATATTTTCCTTAGAGGGCAGGAAGTATTGAAAGTTCATTAAACAAAGGCGCAAAAAAAATATACTAGTTGTCTCTCGTCTCGCCATTGCTGGTTGGCGGAGAGATGTGGCGTGGTCGGACAACAGCCAATTGGAGGAAAGGTGACAACACAAGTAAGGCAGAAATAAAATTGAACTTAATTTTTAAAACAGAAATAATAACACCACTGTCAATGATGGTGTGATAAAGAAGATGAAATTAAAGTAATGATTTAAGGAAATCACTATAATTGATGCAACAAGTTTTTAAAGTTTCATAAATGATAATGGAAAAAGATTAATATTTATTTATTTTGTGTTGAGAAGATGTACTGTTGAAATTGTTTGAGAAGAGTGAATTATTCATTGAATTTTTTGGAGAATAAGAACGAAAAAATAAAATGGTGAAACAAAGTTTAACTTAATAATTTCCATGTAAATATTACCACTGAAGTAATTTCTGCATATCTGATTTAACTGAAATGTTACAAATTTACTCTGCGCTGCGATTTTGCACCATAAACACCTCCATCCAGTTGTGTAAATTATGCATTTCTTTAAGTATTTGGGTATGCAGGAATAAAAAATTAAAAAACCATTACTGAATTATTAATGTATACCACGCACGGAACTTCTTGGCTGCTCAAAGTCAGTCGATCAGTGGCGGTCCGCCCACTAGCTGGTGCCAGTAGCCAATCNCGCACGGAACTTCTTGGCTGCTCAAAGTCAGTCGATCAGTGGCGGTCCGCCCACTAGCTGGTGCCAGTAGCCAATCACAGCTGCGCACTATTGCCTTGTTCATAGTGTTACAGTGGCCACAGCAAGTGCAGCAAAATGATTCTCAGTTGCACTCAAAAAATTTTCAATAATTTCATTAAAATGTAGTTGTTTTTTGCAAGAGGCTCAGTCTGCTGAACAAGTAGGTGAAAATCCCAAGTCCGTATCTTTATCCGTTCTGCCCACTCTACAATGCATGGATACGTAAGAAAACAGACACTGAAACGCAAGCTGAACAAGCCAACGACTTGGGATGAATTTTGACCATTCTACAATACGAATAAACATACAATCTTGCAACTTACGAAATCAAAAAATCTCAGCTGTGGCAAATTACTGATTTAGGTTTCATAACATACACATCTCATTTTGTATATTTTTTGCAATGCTTAAAAATGTGTAAATACTAACGCCGAACCATGTGCACTTATTTATTAAAACCACAATGGCCACAAAAACGAATATCAACAAACCAAATACTCTAGTCCTATTGGCTATACGGATTCACAAACATGGAAGAGTTGGGAGATGTCCAGCTTTCTTAGGTGTATCCGTACGTTATCCGCGTCCACATATGCATCATTGTAGATTGTAAAGGAGTGTTACGTGTCTGCTTCCGTGGTCCGTATCTGCGTGCGTGTCATTGTAGAACGCGCCTTCGTTTTACACTGTTACAGGATGTGCGCGAACTCAAGACTATTTTTTGAATAAAAGGTATTATTCGTTCTTCTCTGAGGAGACCATATTTCGTAGGTATATCTAAATGTTTCTGCAATGCTGTATAAGCAGACGATAACAAAATCTTGACACATTGTGTAGCACAACTGCCGCTGGTATTTGCTCTAGCCTGCAGCCCAGTGGCCAGTACCGCGACGGGCTTCAACGATCCTCGCTGATTTTCATTTGCTTGCGTGTAAAGATTTCATTGACATTATGGTGCTAAGTAAACTTTGCGCTAGCATACGCAGTTGCAAGGGAAATGGTCAACAAAAAAAGGCAGACCTATGATCTTTAGAGTGCATTCTTGTTTTACTATCAAAATAATTTTGCAAAAGTATAAATTTTAAACAAATTAACAGTTTGACAGCAAGAATGTGTGCTGCTGGTGAACAAAAACTGCCTTTGGAGAGTGGCGTTAGAATTTTACGATAAGGGTGAAGTTCCTAAAAAAAATTTATGGCAGCTGTGCGTGAGAAAATAGGTTATACGTTTTCATCACGTTCCACGGCAAGATTTTTTTAAAAAGAAATTGAATGATGGAGGTAGTTTGTAATGGAAAAGAATGAATAGCATTACAACTGTTTGGGCAAGAAAGAGAGTTTGTGCTATCGTCACAAGCTACAACACAAAGAATTCTTTTTCAATGCTTCACACAACTGTAAGTAAATGTAAATTCATACATAAATATTTGATAGACTTTAATATGTAAAATTAAGTATCATAATTTTTTACTACGAATGTAAAATTTAGCAGTTCGTCTGCCCAGGCAGCTTCCTAATAGATATAAATTTCCAAATACATCTCTTATGTGTTTTATAGATTTCTCTTTCTACTATATTAAAATGTTCTTGTTTACGTAAAGAATTGTACTTTATATCACCACAGTTAAGGTTTCACGGCACACGTATCATCACGGAATGGGCGCTCAATAGATGCGGTAACAGGGCTCGGTACTGCTCGCTGATACGCTGATGCTCAGCGGCCAAGAAGTTCTGTGCCAGGTGTAACAATTCGTACATGCACTGTTTATCCCTGAATTTGTACATCAATTACCTTCGTTAGACAAAAATGTGAANAGGTGTAACAATTCGTACATGCACTGTTTATCCCTGAATTTGTACATCAATTACCTTCGTTAGACAAAAATGTGAATAAATTGCAAAACACGAAGAAACATTTTCAACACGTTTCTCATAAAAATGTGCTACAGGCAGTAGGTTGCATTCTTNGAAATTGCAAAACACGAAGAAACATTTTCAACACGTTTCTCATAAAAATGTGCTACAGGCAGTAGGTTGCATTCTTTCTACACTCATGTCACAATGCACAGCAATGTCTCCCACACAACTCGCAAAGGTGTACTACCCCTGAAGGAAAATCTCTTTGTAGACACTTTTTTNTGCACAGCAATGTCTCCCACACAACTCGCAAAGGTGTACTACCCCTGAAGGAAAATCTCTTTGTAGACACTTTTTTGAGGGCAATGATCTCCACAGATGTGTAAGCCCAGGTGGCCACACTTGACTAGCATAGTCTACTGAGGTTTTCACTATTACTTATTGTACACTGTATGCCGAGTGCTGCCTACATTTACAATACCGAATGATAAAATGTTGCCATCCACACCGTAACATGAGAGTACAGAAAATGCAAGGTAGAAGTATTAACAATGATTTTGTACAGTATTACAGCAAAATTACAGCAGAAGAACTGAATACAATTACACCTCAAGCCAGTAGTGGCAATGCATTCTACTATATCGACATTCTAGGAACATACAAACAATTACATCCGTAAAGAAGTATTTACATGAAATTTATATTCTCCACACATCCTACTTATGTACATAAGAAAAAGTTGTAGCAATTATCAATTTTATTTTACTTTTCAATTTTTCAGGCCCACAAACAAAAATTATTTGACACAATCAAGAGGACTTATATTACATTGATACAAAATCAATCAATGACTTGAACCAAAATATCTAATGTACAAGAGGCTATATCAATAAGAAGCACACTATTGCACAAAAATATGGAAACACTAGCCTAANTGCACAGCAATGTCTCCCACACAACTCGCAAAGGTGTACTACCCCTGAAGGAAAATCTCTTTGTAGACACTTTTTTTGAGGGCAATGATCTCCACAGATGTGTAAGCCCAGGTGGCCACACTTGACTAGCATAGTCTACTGAGGTTTTCACTATTACTTATTGTACACTGTATGCCGAGTGCTGCCTACATTTACAATACTGAATGATAAAATGTTGCCATCCACGCCGTAACATGAGAGTACAGAAAATGCAAGGTAGAAGTATTAACAATGATTTTGTACAGTATTACAGCAAAATTACAGCAGAAGAACTGAATACAATTACACCTCAAGCCAGTAGTGGCAATGCATTCTACTATATCGACATTCTAGGAACATACAAACAATTACATCCGTAAAGAAGTATTTACATGAAATTTATATTCTCCACACATCCTACTTATGTACATAAGAAAAAGTTGTAGCAATTATCAATTTTATTTTACTTTTCAATTTTTCAGGCCCACAAACAAAAATTATTTGACACAATCAAGAGGACTTTATTACATTGATACAAAATCAATCAATGACTTGAACAAAAATATCTAATGTACAAGAGGCTATATCAATAAGAAGCACACTATTGCACAAAAATATGGAAACACTAGCCTAANCAAAATATCTAATGTACAAGAGGCTATATCAATAAGAAGCACACTATTGCACAAAAATATGGAAACACTAGCCTAATTATAAATCAGTAAATCTTCATGTTTAAAGAAGAAATAAAGGCAATTAAAAATTTTGCCATAAAAGTCACCCTTTTTTCAGACACTGCAAAAAATCCTCTTTCGAGAAAATTTTACTGTTGCCATAAAAAGGAACACAAAGCAACAAACATATATGTGTTTCACTGACTGTACACGGAGCAATAATAGCGTTCAAAGTAATTTTTAATTACTATCATATCAGACCTAAGATATTCTCCTTGCAGTCTTAACACACAAAAACATCTTTACTTCACATTTCCAGTTACTTCCTACACCTCATTTCAGCAGACACATCTTTTTTTCTTATTTTCAAGGAGGCCCCAACCATTGTGGTTTCTACAGCTTTTTAAAATACAAGAAATACATCCTGCATTAAGTAATTACTTGTGCTAGATTTCATATTGAATATGACAAGTCAACACAGTTAACCGTCATAACATCACAAGCTACCCTCAGACCAGTATCTTTCACTGCACCAAGTATGCAGATATAACCTTATCCTCAAAGCAAACTCAAATATTTTACCACTGTGTCTTAAACTAAGCAAATTTCACAATACATATCTTTCAATAAAACCAAACAAAGTAGACCTAAAAAAATTCTTTGAATCTTTACAATTTAAAAATTATTTATTACATAATTACGTTTTTTTTTCAACTAAAAATGTGTATGTCCCGACATGAAAAGCTTAGAAGTATTTAAGCAANTATTACATAATTACGTTTTTTTTTCAACTAAAAATGTGTATGTCCCGACATGAAAAGCTTAGAAGTATTTAAGCAACAATTTAAAAAACATTTTTTTTTTGTAAAATATACTTTTCAGTACAAAGTTACATAAAATAAAAATCATGATTCTTACATTTATGTAATGACTACAGTCGGAGTACATCTATACCAAGATAAAAAACATTCTGAAGTATGGCATTTTTATACTGTAAGAAAATGGCCTTAAAAATTACTCAGCCTATCAAATTAAAAAAAAAAAAACAGAACAAAAGACCTGAAATTACACTCCAGTGTTTGATACACGCCGACAATACCAGGAAAATAAGTCTGTCAATACTAAATTTTAAAAATGTATGTAATTTTTTAACACATTGTTACCGAAACAAGATGAGAGTTTCAGTAAGAGACCACGAGATATGTTTTACTGCAGCAAGCTCTAACATACATACTTTTGCCTATACATATCTTCATTCCTGAACATCCCGTTAGAATAATGTCTCGCACCACAAGAAAATATTCTAACTAACGGAATAAGAAACAGCTAGAGAGAAATGGATCATGATAGGAAAATATTTGTTCACAAAGTTGGTGAAACTATGCCCTNGGAATAAGAAACAGCTAGAGAGAAATGGATCATGATAGGAAAATATTTGTTCACAAAGTTGGTGAAACTATGCCCTTTCCTGTTAATTCTATAGAGTCTTCTTAAGATCTGTAGACGTCAATCAACATGCAAAGTAAGCTTCTTCTGAGTATTAAATACACTCCACTCAGAGCTACAAAATAATATGTACCAATTTAAGCACACTATATTACACATGCTCATTACAAAATGTACATAATAATTAAAAAAACAAATCTGACAGAAATATACAGCTACACTGTACAGGTTACTACTTTAGTCATGCTACATATATGTTGAATCTCATCAATACGTGACACTTCTAACAGTTCTAATGTCACACAAGACTGCTTGAAAACTTTTACACGAATGGTAAAACTCCCAATAATTAGCAAATCCAGTACTTTACCAACACACCATTACATTCTTGCTATCCGCAAACTACTGCGTCAGTTTACAGAGTAAGGGAACTTCTGAACCAAAATTTCTTTGACAACACATCTAGGTTGTGAAAGTGTGCACATTGGCTTCATAACTGCAAGAGGGTAATTCGTAAAAATGTCTAAGAGTGGAAAAAGGGAAAGGGATGTACTACAGCATGGCAAATTAGCCTAACACTGTACAAAAAGCAGAGCAATGCTACAGGATCAACACAAAAGAAGATATGTTGCAGCAGAATNAAATTAGCCTAACACTGTACAAAAAGCAGAGCAATGCTACAGGATCAACACAAAAGAAGATATGTTGCAGCAGAATAGGGAAATTACTGTATGTGCCAATGTGAATGGAAGTGCATGTGGTCGCCAGATACCACTAACACAATAACAAACAGAAAGACTGCATTTCACAATGTGCATGTGGTCGCCAGATACCACTAACACAATAACAAACAGAAAGACTGCATTTCACAATGTGCATGTGGTCGCCAGATACCACTAACACAATAACAAACAGAAAGACTGCATTTCACAATGTGCATGTGGTCGCCAGATACCACTAACACAATAACAAACAGAAAGACTGCATTTCACAATGTGCAGCGCTCAAGTTTCCAGCACAACAAACTACATTTTGCCAACACCAGAAGGTTTTACACAAATTAAATTACTATTTGGGATTCTGGGTATTCCAGTGTAGCTAGCTTTAATACTATTAATAAACGGAAGCTTAGTTATTGTAGAAACAAGCTGTAACATGGTTTGAAACTTAAATTTAATCAAGTATAACTTGCAAAATTTCTATATATATATATTTTGTACTGAAATAATTAAAAATATAATCTATATGCTGAAATGCACTTAATATAGTTCCTGAATTTCTGGCTTATCCCTCCCCCAAGCAACTTCTGCTTCAGAGCAAATTATTGGCATATTTTGGAACTGGAAACAGAATCACTGTGTTCGAAACTGTACTTCAGAGTAAAAGTATTCTACTACTTAGTTTATGATCGCAGCAGAATTGTATAATTACATATACAAAATTTGAAAAACTTGNTCACTGTGTTCGAAACTGTACTTCCGAGTAAAAGTATTCTACTACTTAGTTTATGATCGCAGCAGAATTGTATAATTCCATATACAAAATTTGAAAAACTTACATCTAACAACTAAAAATACTAAGAATTTTGTAAGAATAGCATCTACAAGCATTGTTATACACTACACATATATANACATCTAACAACTAAAAATACTAAGAATTTTGTAAGAATAGCATCTACAAGCATTGTTATACACTACACATATATAAAAGATATACTGTTTGTATCTACAACACGTAAATGATGCTACAAGAAAACAGAATGAAAACTAAATAGGCTACCCATATATAAATATTTTACTTATGTTAAATTTCTGGTTAACAATATTCTGTTAAAGCTGACAGAGTTAGATGGAACCACAGCATCTTCACCGTTGCTGAATTCCATCTCATGGTCTATGACTTATGGCCACATTATTAAGTGAAAGTTCATAAATGAAAGTCTTCGCAATACGCTCCAAGATACTAACTACCCTGATGTATTTCTCTTTTCAATACTTTTATTTTTCTGTGTCATTGCTATGTTATTTATCCTACACAATACAAGTGCTTAACAGAATGATAAAACCTATCACTGAACTTGATAACAAGTACCAATTTGCAAGATTAGTATGTAAATTGTGTATAAAAATAAATTGTACAAAGCTTAGAATTTATTTTCACATAGATAGAAAATATAATTATTTGCAGTGGCTATTCATAACAAGTTGTTATTCTCCAGCTAACTGAAATTATGACAACACTACATTACTGACAAACAGAGTCTTCATTCAAATCACACAATTTTTTTTATAACAGAAAATTTTCATGCTGGATTTTTCTCCTGCCGCTTAATACAGAAGAAGATTAAAAACATTAACGAGTTTGCACACTGAGTGCAATAAAACAGCAAGGACATGCAAATTGACAGCTACATACATAACATACAGGCAGAAATTACGCCAACTTGCAGCAAATTTCTTTCCGAAATGATTCTAAATTAACATCTTATTATGTTGTTAAAATTGTATAACAACATTTTTTAGCCAGTTACACCACAAAGGTATCATGTAAGTAAATGAAAATTACAATGTACTGTCACAGGAATGATTGGTGTAAAATTTAGAACTACGTTTTTCAAATACTGTATTATGCAAGTAGTTCTGCACACAGGCATCAACTTACTGAAACTTGCGTAGATACTGGTAACCCTAAAACCTGCTTTTGTTAATTCAAAATGCACTAGAGTAATAGTTAGCATTACTCAAATTACCTACATTTCTAACAATTTCCCAAAGTCACGAGATGGACAAATGACAACANAGTAATAGTTAGCATTACTCAAATTACCTACATTTCTAACAATTTCCCAAAGTCACGAGATGGACAAATGACAACATGACTTAAAGATCAGTGTTTATGTTCCTTACTGGTGGAGTAAGTATGCAATATTACTGCTTATTGATACCTGCGTTCTTTGATCTCTAATACAATTTTCATTCTCTGTAATCATTTTTGTATGGTAATCAGTTACAATAAAATTCCAAACAATTACCTGTTTTATTTCTTGAAAAAGTATAATATATACTGAAAATTAGTCCCTGGTTTAAATTCCAAGAAGTTACACGTCATCTTAATTTTGCATATTAAAAATTTCGAAGTCAATTTTCTTGGTGAGTATTAGCAAGTGAGGGTCGATAATTTTTGACTGGATGTATGTTTTGTTAGAGTAAGTCACCTAACAATATCTTTAGAAAATTAATAGACTGTGCTTTACATTTTGAAGTAAAACATAGGGATGGACTTCCTTTCATTTTAATGAATTTGGACTGTAATACACTGTATATCATCATAACTTGACGCGTTTCGGAGTGGTCGCAGGGTCTCGGTGGCGAAATTAACGTCCGGAGGATGCCAGCTAACGAGTTAAGGGAATCTGCTCTGATTAGAATGAGACTCTTGAGATGGGCCATGTTCGAAAAGCCCAGNCGCCAGCTAACGAGTTAAGGGAATCTGCTCTGATTAGAATGAGACTCTTGAGATGGGCCATGTTCGAAAAGCCCAGGCTAATAGACCCTGTGTCCCGCGCCTTAACGAGGTTGCGTGTGATAATTAACGTTTGTGGCTGAATATGCGACCTAACGTACACACTCCCGAACTGGGGTATTATGGCTCCTCAGCACGCCGTGGCAAAGCACTGACAAACACTTCAAATGCTACACAAAACACACTTGGACTTACTTGATGCAGAACACGTGGCAGGTAAGTGGACGGTTACAAGCACCGCCGCCCTTATGATCCCCATGAGGCGGGAATAAATTTACACCACATCGGTTCAGAAAAACACTGGTCGTATTTCAGCAAAAGCCAGATGAGATGGTACAACACGTGAGCGGGTGTGCAGCATGAGGTCCTGCACTGGCCTACGTTGAACACGAAGGCGTCGACGGACACGACAAAAGAATTACGTGGTGAATTACGCCGGAGGGGCAGTGAGTCTGCTCCGGAAGGGACGCATACTCNACGGACACGACAAAAGAATTACGTGGTGAATTACGCCGGAGGGGCCGTGAGTCTGCTCCGGAAGGGACGCATACTCAGGGTGCAAGAGAAGCTAAATAAAAAGGTTCCAGAATACTTAGATCGAAGGTTGCTTCAACCCCAAGCCGCGTGACATCACCTGCCCTGATTCCTGCTACTCTCAGATTGAAGAGGGGGTAGCGTGGTGGAGGAAACTGGAGTTTACCACCACCCGTCAAAACAGAATATCCCTTAACAAACATGAAATGGATGAAATGGAACACACGACCCTTTGAAAATACATTTTGATTTGCAC
Organism: Clitarchus hookeri; assembly: GCA_002778355.1. Taxonomy (NCBI): domain Eukaryota; kingdom Metazoa; phylum Arthropoda; class Insecta; order Phasmatodea; family Phasmatidae; genus Clitarchus; species Clitarchus hookeri. The sequence continues at coordinate 159,925 of NQII01000921.1, read as the reverse complement.
GATGTGCACTGTAAATTACATTGACATAAAAATAATATAGTAAAAANGACCCTTTGAAAATACATTTTGATTTGCACGATGTGCACTGTAAATTACATTGACATAAAAATAATATAGTAAAAATCATGCGGTAATAATTTGTATAGCCTTTTAAATTTTTTAACAGAGTCTTTGTTGCTCCTACAAAAAAAAGAGTATATACATAAAACACTTACAAACACACAGAGAATGATTTTGTATTAATTAAAAAAGTATTTGAATCAATATTTAAATTTACACTAATTTGCAACGAGAATTTTGGTGTGGTGCATTTAGAGTTCAAGTATTCCACTGCTGGAGTCAAGATAAGTGTGTCTAATTTATTATGCACGGCACTGATAAAAAGTATACTTAATTACTGCTGTGTTCCTTTATTACGCAATACCCAATGCACTAGTTGGCTTTCAGAAAGTTATGGGATTTCTTAGTTCTCTGCGACCACGGGGTCGGCACTTTGCACTCCTGGGGTTTTGCTACATTCATTTGCTGACTGATCATTAACTACGGTAGTAATAATGAAAGAGTGGTTTGCTTTGTTAAGGCTGTTTACACAAAGTCACACCTTGTGGCGATGAAAGGTTTCGCACAGACTCGTGTAGCACAGTTGGGTGCGTGGCCTCCGGTCGTGCGGTGTACGGCCGGTACCTTGGGTGGATGGTTCCTACCTGCTCCGCTAGGTGAAGTGCGCGGGTCGACAAGGGCTCCGGGGTAAGCCGCGGTCGGCGTCAAACAGACCACGTACTAAATTTGATTAAAAAGTTTTTTTACACATTTCTTTAACACAAAGAATGGTTTTATTATAATTTTAATTTTATTCAAAAAAATTTTGCTATCTTATAGAATAACCTTTTAAGTATTTTTTTAATTAGTGGATAAAAATTTTAAAACCTTAGTTAGTGCCTACATAAAAATCCTGCTAAATTATATGCCGAATAATTTTGAGAAATTATTTTCTCCTGTAAACCAAGTAAAAATGTGGGGGTGATGTTATTTCTACTTTGTCCTACATTCTGGTAAATATGGTAAATGCTTGATCATAAACTACAATTGCTCTGCAAATTGGCTAGTGTACGTGCCAAGACTATAACAAACGGCTAATATACTCAAATGCATGACATACGTTGAAAACTTTGAGTGAAATAAATGAATGGCTACTCAAGCTTTCATTATAATTTTTTTACAAATTGGATATTTGTTATACACTACCAGACATGTAGCATAGACAAGAGATACTGCGATACAGTAGGCTACATCCAACCAAATGCTTTCAAAATCAACCTCTGAAAAATATCCCTACCTCTAACTACACATATTTCCATGTTAACTCTAAATGTGTGTAGGGATATATATATATCACACACACATATATCTGTATGTGTGCATATGTTCATGTGCAAATCTGTCCCCTCCTCTAAGCTCTCAATCTCCGCCACCTCCCTCCAGGCCAGGGCATGGGACTATTCTGACAACCCTTCACATTGGGAAATACCCTCTGTCTGAGNTCCCTCCAGGCCAGGGCATGGGACTATTCTGACAACCCTTCACATTGGGAAATACCCTCTGTCTGAGCAGGGTGCTTCGGGGCCAGCTGGCAGTGCCACTTCCAGGGCGCACCACCGGGGTTTGGAGTAGGGCTTGCCACTAACTGCTTTCCAGAGGCTCGGTAGCAAGCTGGTGATATACTGCTTCTCTCGAGTCTCTGACAGAGTGGAAGTGCAGTGAGATCTCCCCCGGAGCATTGTTCACGCTCCACACATCGGCACCGTACAAGAGACTGCAGTCCTCACTCCCTCTCCTCCTCCGCCACACTGATCACTCCTGACCATGTCTAGGTTTGCATTAACCTCACCCGTGCCTCATCGCTGTGCTGAGAGGAAGAAGGCTAAGAAGATGGCCCGGCGTACCAAGGGCAGAGTATCCGGTTAGCAGCGTGTAAACACAGAGCACTCGGAGCCAGAGGTCACACCACACATCCAGGCATCCGACCAGACTGACACTAACCAACCACTCTGACCCCTGCAGTCCTGCGCCGCTTCACATTTCCTGCTGTCCCCACCCAGCACCCCAACTCCACCCCCCTCCATCACCGGATATGCTCCTGTTTGGGCACCTACCAGACCCATGGTCAAACAAGCTCCTCGCCATCCTAGGATTACTGAGATACCTGCTTGAACACACTGATCATGCAAGTATCCCCGTCAACAGAGTGCACCCAGATCCTCAGTCAGAGAGAAAGAAAGGGGGGTGGGGATGTTTCNTCATGCAAGTATCCCCGTCAACAGAGTGCACCCAGATCCTCAGTCAGAGAGAAAGAAAGGGGGGTGGGGATGTTTCGACCCCAAGTAACAGGTGTGGCAAGACCCTGTTTGGCAGGTACAGAACAATTTTAATTTAATTGTGGGGGAAGAACACACAATAGGCTGAAAAGCCAAACTAAGAAGGACTTTCAAAATTGCTAAAATAGGTAACTAAAAACCAGACAAAAAGATTTTTTTAAACATAACCGGGTTGCATACACAAGTAACATCACTACTGTCTAAATATGAAAAACACAATGAAAGAACGCCAACANGAACATAACCGGGTTGCATACACAAGTAACATCACTACTGTCTAAATATGAAAAACACAATGAAAGAACGCCAACATTCACAAGCCCGTATCTTGATGAAGGATGTAGTGGAAATTAGCTAATGTATAGCAGACCTAATTTCCTCAACAGAGCTTTTCTTTCATGGATGGAAGAGAAGGGGACAAGTTTATATTTAAATGTGACAAAAGAATAAAAAAAGGAATTGAATTACAGTAATCTTGCACACAAGAAATGTGTTGGTGATCAGAAACAAAGGGAACCCGAGAAAAGGTTAGGTAAGAGGAAAATTAAGAAAAAAAAAAAAGCATACAGAGACAGACACACATGAAAAAGAGGAAGAGGCATGAAGGAGGTAGAGAGAAGGGAAGGGAGGTAAAAGCAAAGGGAAAGAGTAGAAAATATACGAGTAAAAATAAGGGAGAAAAATGGAATAAGGAAAAAGAGGATGGAAGAGATTTAAACATAAGAGGGTAAGGTAAATCTGTAGAGTGAAAGCAAAGTGACAGCAAGTGAAAAAAGGGAAAAAGTTATAGGGAGAGAGAAACAAAATATGTAGAAACAGGAAATATAGCATACAGTGTAAGGAGGATGGAAAGAGAAAATAAAAAGTACAGAATAGGAGATGGAAGAGGAAGACTCAGAAAAGGCAAAAAAAGAAGGGTGATGCCGTGTGATACACAATGTTGCAGAGGTGACAGGAAGGTGATGAAGAGTGAGAGAAATAATAGGAAAGGAGCGAGAGGTAGAATAGGGAACTAATAATGGGAGTAGAGTAAGATAAATTAAAAATATTTTTTACATTTAAAGTAACATTATGTTTCAGTAAACAAAAATATGCTATTTACAGTGTTGCAGAATACACACACAAGCAATGTAGTTCATGTTCTATTCACAGTTGAGCTCTAGTGCACTACTATGGTAATTGTGCTGTACAACTACGGAGGTGAAGACTTGCAGGACATTACATGAGTGGTGAGACATCGGCGACAAGCAGACCGAGGCGCGGGGCGTCGCCAGCGGTCGCATCCACGGAGGGCCGATGTTAGAGGTGCGGCTGCGCTGCGACCCCTGCCTGACCACGACGCCGTACGGCGGTGGCGACAGCATGGGGAAGCTGTCGTCAGGGGAGCGGGCTCGATGCAGCAGCTCGGAGATGGGCGGCGAGCCAAACGACATGCGGTGAGGCTCGAGGTAACTCTCCAGAGCGGAGAAGGTGAGGAGAGCAGAGCTGGGTGTTGGCGCCTGTGCGTGCAGGAGAGAGCCGGCCCTCTGTCCCGCAGCAGGCGCGGGAAGGCTGTCGTCGTCCACGGGTGTGTGGAAGCCTGTCTGTGATGCTGGGGAGCTAATGCTAGAGGAGCCAGCGAGAGGCGCTGCCCCCAATCACGGCTTTCAACTTACNCTGTCTGTGATGCTGGGGAGCTAATGCTAGAGGAGCCAGCGAGAGGCGCTGCCCCCAATCACGGCTTTCAACTTACATTCCGGCTTGTAGCATTCAGTAACATTTGGACCAACATACCAGATGCCTGCAGCACTTCAAGCCCATCGACAAGTACTGCACTTACCAAATATACTATATATGCTCTTTGATGATACTGAACAACAATGAACGNTACTATATATGCTCTTTGATGATACTGAACAACAATGAACGTTATTACAATTATTAAAAGTAATGTACACAATGTGTATTCATAACCACATTATCTCCAAATTAACATTTACTGTATGTATTACAAACAGTAGATACTGTATTAATTAAAAAAAAAACATATTCTGAACATATGTATGTGATACAATTATAATAATAATAGTACAAAAAATTATATATTTTAAACATTAGCTTTTTTATAATAATTTTTAATAATGCGTAAGGATGCTTGCTGCAAGACGCTTGGTGCTCACAAATTATTTAATATAATAATCTATAATTTTTTAAATTAAAGAATGTAGCAAACGTAACAAAAAGTGACAAAGATTTAAACCAAAACATACTTGACTATCTATAAACATNAAATTAAAGAATGTAGCAAACGTAACAAAAAGTGACAAAGATTTAAACCAAAACATACTTGACTATCTATAAACATGAAGAACATGAACAAATTACTTGTAGTGACAAATCAGAGCGGTCAATATATGACAAAATATAACAATTATGCACTTGCCTTCAAAATGATGAGCTGGTTCTTTAAATCTCGAGCCATGTATTTTTTGCTGAGTTGCTTTGATGCGCTCCATCTTCATTTTTATTTTCTCTAATATCTGGTGTTCCTGTTCCTGCTGTTCAACTATTCGCTTCACACGCAATTCTTCTATCAGTTCTGCACCACTAGAACAAAAATATATTTAATATAATGCTGTTTGATCCTTTAACTTACTATAACAGCAAATAAGAAACCTACAAAGGTTCCAAGTTTGAATCTGAAATAAGCCTAGGATGGAATATTTAGGGAAAAAATGTTTCTAGTAATGTTGATATTCTAACCATCTTTGAAAACAAATTTTCTAAACAACAAATGCTGTGAAGTGCCTGTGGGTCCCAGTTTCCAATATTCACAATGAGCGGACTTTGTCAATGTACAACATCATGTCCGACAAACTGACATCTCTGCAAGAGGACAACATTGAATTTATGTTGGGAATGTGTTTTGGAGCATGACATTGAAGTTAAGGGTTTGAAGATTTTTTGTGCTTGTTTTTTTACAGTATTCATTTCAAATTTACTATATTTCTGCTTCAAGCAAGTTTTGTGTTCATACATGCAAGAGCAGAATTCTATTCTAGTAAATTTTTCGTGAAGGAAAGGAATGTGGAGGAGGGAAAGGAGGGAGGTGGAGGGGGAGGGGGAGAGAGAGAGAGAGAGAGAGAGAGAGACGGCGAGCAACCAGGAAAGCCAGCACGCTCCGGCACTTAGCGGAGAGCGCACAGAAGAACGGCAAAGATAGATGCAAATGCCACTAACATTAAAGTGACAGTCAGACATCTCCTAGCCACCAAAATTCAACGTTTAGTACGGTGGAAGACTGCTGTTAGTCGCAAGAGAGAAAAGGGAGGAGGAGGGGGGGGGGCGCTTGATGCGTGTTTTACATATTAAAAAAAAAAATTTCCTATACATGTCTTATAAAAATGCCCAAATTAAACAAGGCAGAATATACCTTCTGCCAAGTTATAATGTTCTCATCATAAGTCCCTATCCATTCTCTCTCCCCAAGATGAAAGAAAACCCGTTTTATAGTCCGGAAACACGTTGATCAGTGTATTGAGGAACAACCCAGAAAGTTTTGCTGGTTCGAGTCCAGTAATATTTAAATCTTGATCACGTCAAAGGTAACGTCGGACGGTTGATAGATGCCATCCATACACGTTGGAAGGAGTGGGGGCAGCCTCAAGCCTCTACGCCGACCGTCTGCGCTTGCCTGCCAAGGTAGAGACAAATGCAGTATACAACCATGTGAGTTTAGGATAGTAATCACCTTACTTGGCACAGTGTTAAAAATTACGTGAACGCCTGTCACTTTACACAAAACTTGAGCAAACTGAGTAAACGGGAAACTGAACAACGATGAGACTAGTATATTGTATCATAAACTTAATTGTACGTCAATTATACACGTCTTATAAACAAACATTGTTATGATTGAATAAATAAACGCATATTTGCCTTTGAAATGCATAATAAGCAACTCCAGATACAAAATTTTTATTTACCAAAATTTTTTTATAATACCAAAATTTTATGTCTATTCTTTGATTTTTTTTTTTTTTACTGAAATGGAGTCATTTTATTTACCATTTTTCATTGGCCCCATGTCCCTCATCCTATGGGNATTTTTTTTTTTTTTACTGAAATGGAGTCATTTTATTTACCATTTTTCATTGGCCCCATGTCCCTCATCCTATGGGTAAAACTGATAGCTGGCGGGGCAATAGCGTGAGTGATATCGTTCATGACTTCGTATATGAGACAGAATCACAATTCTTCTTCTTCCTTTCATACCAGAACCACCCTCGAGTTGTAGGGCGAGTCTCAAGGTTCTACCATCCTCTCATCCTTCATGGCGTGGGTCTTGATTATTCCCCTTCTCTTCGCGGACATCCTACAGAGCCGGCAATATATTGGCTTTTCTTGGGTAAACCATATCTCATGTTGGATGTTCCGGGTCTGAAGTAAGGACCCTCCATGTCCAAAGGTGCGGGAATACCTGGTGTGTATTTCNTCTCATGTTGGATGTTCCGGGTCTGAAGTAAGGACCCTCCATGTCCAAAGGTGCGGGAATACCTGGTGTGTATTTCACTGTTTAAACTCCGATTCTTCCCACTGGTGACTTATAGCCTCTGCATTTATTGGGGGAGGTGTTTGTTCCTCCGAGTTCCTGTCCCAATTCATCGTCATACGTTCCTTATTGCTATATAAATCCTGCGTTGCCCACAGTCTATTCTATATTCTCGTTGGCACAGCCAAGGTTGTTCCAACATGACGTACTCTCCTATGTGAGAGGCTACTAAAAACTCTGCCCTAGTAAGTTTGTCACTGATGCGAATGTCTAGGGTTATTGAACCCTCTATTGGCAGGATATGATTGGGCTGTGTCATGCGCACTGGTTTGCCGCAGGTAAGCACGTCGGTTATCTGTAATGAAGTCGCTTCTGACGAAATNTGGGCTGTGTCATGCGCACTGGTTTGCCGCAGGTAAGCACGTCGGTTATCTGTAATGAAGTCGCTTCTGACGAAATTTCCCGGTGGCGGCAGAGTTCAGGAGGGCAAAAGCTCTTTGTTTATTCACTTCAACTTCACTGCAGGGGATCTCAAGGAGGTATCGCTCATTAGTTATGGTTTGGATTGCGGCATCAGGCTGGTCGTGACCAGTGATGGTGGCCCACTTTGCACCCCGGTTCCTTCGTTTCCCGAACGCCTCTCTTTTTTCTCAGTAGGGCTGGGTGTCTGCTCGCCCCTGTCACATGTCCGGTCGGGAGTTTCCCCCCTCTCTTAGCACGGTGCATTCTGTCTCTCTTGGTCGGGCAATCTCTATTGAAGTGCCGACCCGGGCAGAACCAGCACTTAGGAAGCGCTGGTGTAGTGGGAGAGGGAATCACAGCCGGGGGTTCCGCTCGACCTTCGCTCTGCCTCGTTTCCTCTTTCCCTTGTTTACCTTGGGCCCACTTGCATTTTAAAATTCCTATCTGTTTCCCTTGCCCTTTCTACGAGCTCATCAATGGTTTGTGGTTGTGAGATTTGTAATAAATTATGGAGGTAGGGAAGGAGTATGGCGTGTAATAGCTCGCACGCAGCTNGGTTTGTGGTTGTGAGATTTGTAATAAATTATGGAGGTAGGGAAGGAGTATGGCGTGTAATAGCTCGCACGCAGCTCTCTTCATTTCCTTCTGGTATTATACGTTTGTACATTTGCACTTTCCTACATATGAAAATTTTGGCTTCGTTGTCTATTCCCTGGCTACAACTGTGGAATTCTGNTTGTACATTTGCACTTTCCTACATATGAAAATTTTGGCTTCGTTGTCTATTCCCTGGCTACAACTGTGGAATTCTGTGGTCAGGCTGGCAAGGACCTCTTTGCCAAAGAACTGGGTGGCTAACCAGTCGCATAACTGCATCCATTCAGTTATGAACTCTCCATACCTAGTTCACCATTCTTGGGATTTCCCAATCATCTGTTTACGTACCCGGGTGACCCATTGTTTGGGTGACACGTTGTTTGCCTTAAATTCTCGTTCGCATTCTTGCGTGAAAGCGACGGGGTCTTCCTGCGGCCGACCGATGGACTCTGGTAATTGTGGGTCGTATGTTTACGGATTGATGTCGCACTGTCTGTACCTGGGTTACCCGGTCTGTATTGTTCAGCTCGACACATTACACAATGATACACAAGTCTAGAGAGGGTAAATCTCTCGTAAGGCCACCCAATACAGCAGTGGTGAAGAGTTTGGTTACAGGTTCTGCACCTCGCTGCGTTCATCCCACAACCTGGACACACGACCCAGTCGCAGTGGGCAGCTTGTTGTCAGCGGCATTGTTCACACCAGAATTCTAAGCCATCTGTGCAGTAGTGCTCTTCATTCCACCCTATGCAGCAGTGGTGGAAATGACCTTCGCAATGTGTGCACTCAATTAGAACCTATTCCGCGCCATTGCACAAGGCAATGCGACACCTCGTGTCTGTGTTTTCGGATTCCATGGGAAATGTGGAGGTTTCGCCAGTGGCGGCTACGTTATCTCCCACTTCAAGCATGTTCCTGGCTAACTGGATTGGGCGCAATGGGATTTTTCTCGACCCACCAAAGTCCGGTATTACTGGGGTTTTCTCCCTGCCTTTTCTCCTTATATCAGCGTCGTGCTGACCTGGTTCCGAGTCGGGCGGGTAGGCCGCCTGCTCGGCACGAAGTCTAGCTGGGCTAGACTGGGCTTACGGTTGTTTGACATTGGCGAGGCCACTGGCTTACCTCTGACGTGCCTTACTGCCGTAGGTCGAGCGCTCGTCTGCGAGGGTCCTGGTTGGATGGCTAACGGTGACGGCATCTGCTGGTTGACTCCGGCGAGTGGCTGGCTTTGCAGGTGCAGGAGGGCGTCCGGCTCGCAGTCGGTGGCTGACTGGGGTGGTCCGGCGTCAGCAGGTTCGATGCCCAGTACCATGGGCAGACCCAGGCACAGGTACTGGTACTGGATGACGGGGTGAGCAGATCAGGAAGTCTTNTCCGGCGTCAGCGGGTTCGATGCCCAGTACCATGGGCAGACCCAGGCACAGGTACTGGTACTGGATGACGGGGTGAGTAGATCAGGAAGTCTTCACCAAGGGTACAAACAAAGTACGGTGAGGAAGGGGAACAGAGACGAGGCCTCAACAATTGACGGGCGGCTTGAGCTCGTTCCCGGGGGGTTAAGCAACTGAGGCGGGGGAAGGTTGGTTAAGCTGCGCTTGTTTCTCGGTGAGGATAGTAACTGCCTTTCTGTCGCTCCACTTACTTCTCCTTCTGTGGGTGAACGACATTTACAAGGGAAAAGTGCAACAGTTTATGCCTGCACTGGGGTGGCAGGCAATGATACCCCTAGCTAAGTGTAACCCAGAAGGGGTAGATCCCTCCTTGTCAGGCCTGGTACTCCTTCCAGTGGGTCTATTCATGGTGGATAGAGAGGGTTAACTGACAAGAATGATCTAGCCTCTTCATTGTATCTCTTGCTAGTGGTTGGGGCTCTACCGTACGTGCGCACCAGGTACCTTTTGCGTACGTGATCCACCGTATGGGTGGCGGTCTAATATGTGGTATTTCTGGCGACTTACATAAAGTCCTTTTAGGGGAAAGGCTGCAGTCCTATTCTAAATTCAATAAATCAGTTCATAAACCGCAGTTCCCTGCCTCTCCTTTGCAGGGTGACACCAGTAAGGACAACGTACAATTTACTCAAGGAAAAACAGATGGCGGTTAGACTATGAATGTGTGTTATTCCATTCGGAATTGAACACGGTGACTCGTACTCTCCTGCTATAAATCAATGCACTGATTAACTTATGGAAGGTGAAACCAAAAGACAGCTGAAGGGGCCTGTCGGTTTGAAGAGCCTGCCTGAAAGGCATGCTTGAAGAGCAAGAGCAAAGAATCAAGTAACAGTCAGAACTACTGTACCCTAACTGAAGCTGTGTTGTCCTGAAGGAACTTGGGGGAAATGGGGTGTGTGGGTTGACTGACGGCAAGTG
>NQII01000921.1:35945-149434 GCA_002778355.1 Clitarchus hookeri | reverse complement strand
TACGCGATTCTTACGGGATTGTGTTAGAAGGGTGCGATTTATATTACTCTCTTTCTTGAGGTGTATTCCGCTCTTCAGGCGTCCGTCTTATCTACGGAGGCGGAATGCTGGCCTGCGTGGCTGCCATTCAGGGTTTGTATGTCTTCTGGGACACGAGACATGCAAGTGATGATACGGAGTTGCAGCAAAAAATCAAATAGTGTAACTACGCGTAATGTGTCAAGTATGCAAAGAAGTAAGAGCAGAATAAAAGTTGCAGTACGCCTATTTGTGCACCTGTTTCCCTATCTTTAATTTTTTTTTGCTCCAAACCAAAAATAAGCAACATGAATTGTGTGTTTGAGTCTACTGTCTTTCTGTTGGACTGGACGATCCTTCATTTTAATATTTATTCCAATTGAACAAATAACCCAACACACATAAATAACAAGAGGTTAAATACTAGTTTTTTTCACCCACAGTTGTAACAGGGCTAAACATAGTCGCTGCAAAATACTAACTTGTATTATGTGTAATGTGCTATTTTACGAATAACACAAATATGATAATATATGTAAAAGAATATCCAGAGAACTGTCATCAATACAGACATTGTGGAAAAGCCGTAAAGCTGACCTAAATGTGAATTGTGAACATCTAGACGCAATGCTGTTTGAAATAGGTCGGCATTTTTTGAACAGCTTAAAACATAAAACAAAGTATTTGACAGTTAAAATGTAGAAGTCACATGGCAGTGTTTTTGTTTGCAAGTAGCAGAATGATGTGGAATATGTACCAAAAACTATAACTGTAGCAGAGCTTTAGAAAAGTGTCTAGTAAAAATCAATGGCCTATAGCACTGAACTAACAATNCAAAAACTATAACTGTAGCAGAGCTTTAGAAAAGTGTCTAGTAAAAATCAATGGCCTATAGCACTGAACTAACAATCAATGGCCTATAGCACTGAACTAACAATTAATGGCCTATAGCACTGAACATACATGTGCACACCCAATTTGCNCAATCAATGGCCTATAGCACTGAACTAACAATTAATGGCCTATAGCACTGAACATACATGTGCACACCCAATTTGCTACTGTGATTTCACAGAAAAATTCCTTCATTGAAACAAAGGTAAAAAAAAAAAAAGTTTGACAAAGCAACATAAGGAAGACAAGCATATCACTAATTCTATAAAAAGTAAATATCCTGATTGCAACAGGGAAATGTGACTCGGGTAGATGTAATAAATACTTACCGGGAGGCAAGTACTGTCATTGCCTTAGTTTCATTGACCATGTGCACAAAGTAGTAACTGCAGAACAAACGTCTCATGAAGATGAGAGCTGTGAAACAAACTGCATCCCACGCAAGTCCGACATGGTCGACAGGGACGCTGCACACAGGAGGATCTGACGAGGGAAAACAAAACACTTCACATACCTTCCCTGCCTTTAGACTGCACCACCAACAAATATAAATCTGTAAACAATTTTACGAAATAAACATTAAGAATTATGTTTAAATTATAAATAAAAAATTATTATTATTTATGTAACAATATAAGTACTATTATTTTCTAAGTCTCCCATCCATCACACAATAACATTTATCTACTTTCATCAACTGTGTCTTTGAACATGTGAAGGCAAAGAAACTGTCTAAAATTAGTATACTATACAAACATCATATTTTATAATTGGATGGGAAAAGTACAATCCCAGACAAATAAACATAAAAATATATCATAAAATATCTACTTAAAGTAATATTTTCAAACTAAATGAAAAACACCCACATTTTGTTTCCACTACATTCGCTCTACTACATGCTCAAGACAAACTTCCCTCGCATCATCTGCACCAGTGGAAGAAACAAGCCATAATACAGTCAGGGGAAAACACCACAGACAACGTGTACTGCCGGGGAAGAAAACCACTGGCAGTGCACACAGATGGGGGAAAAAAATCATAGGAAAAAGCACCGGCCGCTCACACTGCCCAGGAAAACACCATTGGCAGCGCACATGTCCCGGGAGAAAGCCACCAGCAGCACACACCTCCTAGGGTACACCACCTTAGTAAAGCCCACCTGAGTAAGTTCTTAAACACTATATCATGAGTAGCAGGGAGTTGGACATGTAAGAGCAGCATGAGTGGCATGAGTGGCCAGCCCTAAGAGTGAACCAGCTTCCCGTAATGCAACGTCCCCATTAGACATCAGAAATGTGACACCAACCCGCCCTTCAACCATCTATCTCTTCATTGAAGGACTCAGTATCCTGAATACCTTCAGCAGTATCCAACAAATGAAGAGTAACTACTTTACTCCAGAAGTCAACTAATTTAATGGCCAGCTGCTTCAGCATTTGAAGTTTATAGGTTGAAGAATGCATATGGGTACGCCATTCTAACCAAGCCTTTTGCAATCTCATCCTAGCTGTATACACTGAACAGCTTAATACAGCTACGCTCTCTTCTTAAAAACTAAAAATCTTATTCTTAGTGTTCACTTGTATCTTTCGAAGTTCCATAATTGCTCCCAAATCGGTTCTGAGCTATCCACTGTCTACAAAATTCCATGGAACCACGGTTGACGTAGATGCTAGAACACTTGCCTCGCACCAAGTTTAACCCAGTTGGATTCCCAATTGGGTCACTGCTGGATTTTTGCTCGTGGGAATTGTGCCGGAAGCTGTTGCTGCTGCTGGTCAGTGGGTTTTCTCAGGGATATCCTGTTTCCCCCAATCTTGCATTCTGGTAATGCTCCATAACAACCTTGCATCATTCTCATCAGCTCTCAAGACCTCGTCGTTGAAGAGCCGACCAGTCACATTTGTCAAATAATTTTAAAATTATCATCATCACAAAATACTGTTGAATGGATGATTAAGACAATCCACTTCCTTAAGGGGTGAAAATGCTTCTAACACCAAATTCAAAAGAACAGGTAACAAACCTTTAACAGCGGAGCTGTCGGCTGGAAGGAAGTCTATCTTCTTGACGCAGCCAATGCCGAGAAGCTGGACGGCCCAGCACGCAGAACGAAGTGCATCCTTGATAAATACGCAGCCGACAATTTGCAGCACGGCCTTCATGGCTATCACAAACACGTTGTAGCCAAGCAGAACGTTCCAGCACTTGACGATCTTCTCGAGCGGCATTAGGTACGTCTCCTCGCCACGCCACAGGAATATGAATGTGCCGACCAGGTAGCCGATCGAGAATATGTTCACTCGATTGGTTCCTGCCAGGAACACCAACCCCAGAGTCACCCACAGGAAAATTTGAAACGTCACAAACTTCAGCACATCCAGCCATGACCTGCAACAGAAACCACAACGTACCCACATTACAGAAGTAACTAAATAAAAATAAAAACATTTTGATGCTTATTCACCTGCAGTCATGCTTTTCATTTGCAAGTCACAATGAACACATAACACTACTGTATATGGCTGGATTAGAATGTGAAACAAATCATAAGTATTGACAAGGCAGTACTCGTGGATAAGAACACGCAGTCGGACGAACTCATTTTCCATGCAGATGTGCAAACACATGTTACTAGCAGGGCTAGCCGTATGTGGCGTGTGCCAACGAGCAGAACATCCCGACCACGCATCCACGTGGACAATGGGTCCAACTTTGTTTGTGTGCGCCTTTTCGCAAGTACCACCCTGTGAGTACTCGTGTTTTCTGTCTTCTTTTAAGAATGTAATTGAACACATATTCACTTTATTCACCAGTAGTGAGAGGAAAATTCCCATATGGGAATCAAATACAAACTAGCTCGTACCATTCTAGTACTTGAAGCTGACAACTGAATGCAGGGCACACAAACTTCAATCTACCTTTATGTTTCATGGTAATTTATGTATTTAAGCACGGCCCTGCACAGTACTGCAAAGATGGAAATGGAAAAGTGGAAACTGTATTGACAGATAGTACTTGCATCAACGGAATTTAAATAACTGCATTGGTATAGTATCGTCCAATTTAATGAAATGGTTTTTTTACCAAATCAATTATGCAATTTAAAGACTGAAGATATATTTAGAGACTCACCTTGTGTACGTCACAAAGTCTGGAACAGAGTTCTTAAAGCCGGGTTCTTCAACTTCCTTTTGAATATCTTTATTGCTCCCACCTGGGTATATCTGATCACTGTACGACTTCTCCAGGTGGAACACTACGCTCTGTCGACACACAAAGAGTAGCAGTAGGAAGTCACCTGTGCAACAAACACAACTATTACAGCAGCTAGTTTTCATTTAACTTCATCACTTTAATATACAATGCAATTCTTACACCAAATTTGATGGTCTACAATCCAGGAGCATCTTACTCTTGCAGACTAGGTAAACAATTAATGGGAAATGCGGTCAAATCTCAATTCTATGATCTTTCATGGTTTCTGAGAAAAAGAGTTATTTCCAAGGGGTTGTTATTAGAATTTGGACTGGTCTTGATCCACCCTCTAATCCTTATAAGCATAAATTGCATTAAAATTGTAGTGATGCTGCTTCTAAATGTATTGTAATGATGCAGTTTATAATAATTTGAATCGGGATATTTGGTTAATTTTCTTTTTTTTTGCGAGGCTTTGTAATATTTTCTCAGGATTAGAAGTTTTGTTAGTATTTTATCTGCCATACGTTTGCCTTTTCTGAAATCTTAGTTTTTGTTNATTTTCTCAGGATTAGAAGTTTTGTTAGTATTTTATCTGCCATACGTTTGCCTTTTCTGAAATCTTAGTTTTTGTTTGTGTCCGCATTTGTAGATAGAAGCTATTACCACTTTAGTAGACACTTTTTCCTTCTAGAATGTTCTGGAAGTTTGATTATTTTATATTTCGACGCAGTTCGGCATGGCGTGGGGAATGGTTGCGACGGGGTTCGCACAGGTTTTAGAAGAGATTCCGACCCACGCCGTGCCCTTATTTGCTCACGTTTTTGGCACCCTGGGGCGAGGAGTGGGGGTAGGCACAGGGCAACCTAAACCTTGAGTGCCTCCCGCCCGCAAGCGGAGTAGGACCAGCACTCGAGGAAGACACATCGAGCGTGGCAAAGATCGCCAACACCGGCAAGCACCCGCAACCTCTACATCTTTATTTATTTTTAACTTCCATTATTTCAGACTTACTAACTTTATACTGCTAAATTATTTCCACCGGTGTGCAAGGTCGCTAGGGTGGCAGGAGAGAAATGATGTCCCTTCTGCCTTCGTAATTTCCTCTCGCGATGCAAGTTTTGCTTGACTTGAATAATGAATGAACTACTGTCGCGCTGCTCTTTGCTTGATTGTCTGGTGAAACTGACTGTTCATGACTCTGCATACTTGAAGATTGTGTGTAAACTGTTTCATTTGAATGTTTAATAAAATTACAGAGTAACTAAACCGAGACTTGAATTTATTTTATTTTTATAAGGCACCTTTTAAGTTTCATGTCTCTACCGAACTGAGCAAAACCGAGCTGTGATTTCCAGTCGCAAATTCTGACGACTGCAACATTACAGTGTATTGTGGCAAAACCATACATTATAAGGTAAACCACCAATTTCATGAGGTGCCTCGACCCCTGAGAGCGACATAAAAAAATTGTTACTTTCGTAAAATCAAGACTTACAAACTTGCATTTAAAAATCTCAAAAAGTGCATTCAGTGTTTTCTCCAGTGAAATCAAAGTTTTATCATATTTGGCATAAAATATTAATTTTAATCAATAGACTGATGTCTTCTGAATAAAATTATACACCAGAAGTGTGTAATTTTTCCCAGCTTAAAATAAATTTTCAGTGATTTCGTACAGCAAACTTTTCCAATAGATCTGCTTTAAATTTTCAACATTTCAAATTAAATTTTTTATGGTAAACAAAAAAAAAGGTTGTGGCAGTACACAGAGAGGTTTGCTATTCCTGNATTTTTTTATGGTAAACAAAAAAAAAGGTTGTGGCAGTACACAGAGAGGTTTGCTATTCCTGGGGTCATAAAATTGAAAGTTGACTGTAATTCCTGTTAATGTTTTACTTTACAAATACAATGGACAACTTTTTGTTTTTTATTTCCGGCTAAACGCAATGGATATATCAGGGTGAAATATACTGGAGATAAATGATATACTCACAAATAAGTTTGCAGGCACAGGGAGGATGCAAGGGGTCTGGCAAGTACAGCCAGTCTTGTAGTCTGNAAAATAAATTTTCAGTGATTTCGTACAGCAAACTTTTCCAATAGATCTGCTTTAAATTTTCAACATTTCAAATTAAATTTTTTATGGTAAACAAAAAAAAAGGTTGTGGCAGTACACAGAGAGGTACGCTATTCCTGGGGTCATAAAATTGAAAGTTGACTGTAATTCCTGTTAATGTTTTACTTTACAAATACAATGGACAACTTTTTGTTTTTTATTTCCGGCTAAACGCAATGGATATATCAGGGTGAAATATACTGGAGATAAATTATATACTCACAAATAAGTTTGCAGGCACAGGGAGGATGCAAGGGGTCTGGCAAGTACAGCCAGTCTTGTAGTCTGNTATATACTCACAAATAAGTTTGCAGGCACAGGGAGGATGCAAGGGGTCTGGCAAGTACAGCCAGTCTTGTAGTCTGTGCAAAGTGTCAGACTTGTACCATGGATAATCTGAAAAATAAAAATGCATTAACGTTATTCGGAACACTTTATTTGCATGTTCTGGGGTTGAAATACTGCAAGATATTCATTCTTAGGCTGACACATGACGCGTAGCTGGCAATACACTACGTATACATCTACGACTAAAACTTAGCCCGTGGGAAGCCACGAAACCCTCACCGGGGACAAATCTGGACCGCTATGCCCGAGAGATGAATACTACCCACCGTTGCCAGAAGTAATCAATACTTACATACGTCAGTCATGCGCACCCGCCTTGCCACCTGAACAGAGCCGGCTTTCCCCTAAGGGAGCATCGTGATAGCACCCGCAACACAGAGCTACCCTGCTCCCAACCCTCGCCACGAGCGCGCAGCAAGGGATGACGCCGCCCACACGAGGAGGAGCCGGTCAGCTGAAGATGCCCGAAGGAAGCCACCAGTCTGTATGTTGTCCTCGCATTGGCTACCTCTGCCTTGGCAACTCAGAGGTTCAACCTACCACTGCCGTGCTAGGGCCCTCTGCCACAACCAAACTACTACCAGTAAAGCTTGCTTCAACCCCCAAGACACGCACTCCACTTGGGAGTGTTACACCCTGTCCCTTCAGGACCACGCTAGACGACAGTAGAGTCGGAGTCGTTCTCACGACCACTTTATTAGTTGCTCTAGGTTTGCTCTTGCTTTAACAGGTCCCCTTCACATGTTCATAGTGTAACTTCCGCCGGTTGCTTAGAAACTACAAAAGCCTTGGAGTTATTACGGGATATCGTGTTTATTGTACCAAGAATAAATACGTTCAAGTCTACACACTGNCCCCCCCCTTCATAAACGCAGTTCCCCAAGGCAGCGGCAGGTGACCGGGTCTTGCCGAACTGTTGCAGATACTAGGGTAGGACTGCGGGCTCTGTTAACTGGGTAGTTCATAGGACCAAATGATTCACCAGCCATCCATACTGTGGGCCCGGTGTGCAAAGGTGCTTGGCAGACCCATACGGCAGAGCCACCTACTACCTACTAGGTGCAATTCCAGAGGAAGCAACTGGACCACCAGAGTCAGCTAACCCACTCCATCCACCGTGTGCAATTTGCCGGTTGGATTGCCAGGCCTGACAAGGTGTGATCCCACAGTCTCCGAGAGGCTCATGACGAAGCTTTAGCGCCACCCCAAGTCAGCTAACCTGCTCCAACCACCGCGCGTGATTCACCGGTTGGAACACTAGGCCTGACGAGGTGTGACATTATCGCATCTGGGTACTCTTAGCTAGGGAATTACTGTAACCCACTCCTTGCTTGCTGCGACGACCCTTAGTACCTAACCTAATGCCATTCACCTGACGAGGAGGGACTAAGTGGGCCGAAAAGAAGGCATCTATGGCTCCTACAGCCAACCAATCGCCAGGTAACCCATCCCAGTCGGCCTTCAGCCTTTCCTCCGCTCAGGATCAGGCACAAGCCACCCGCAGACTGCAGGAGCCTTACTCCTCAGTCCTTACTAGTAACTTGTTCGAGCCACCCCGGAAGATCGCCGGCACATTGCAACCCGCCGTCCACCTGCGACTCGGACTGTCCGTAGGACTGCGCCTCGCCAGCACCATTTACAGGATGCCAGCACCTGCCGCCGCCACCCGGAACCCAGCAACACCTGGACCAGCCACCGTCAGCCGCACACCAGCAGGCTAGGTAACTTCATCATGGACCACATTAATTTAGCCAAAACCTCAATTTACCATGTGCATCCAAACACAATTATGGTCTCGATTAAATTAACGGGGTGCGTGATGAAGTTACCTAGCCTGTTAATCAAAACCGCATAACCACATTAAAATTTTATCTATCCTGACTGCCAGACCCAACCGCAACAGTCGCTGCATGTCACCTTAAAATACTTAATGTGCCATAATTTTAATGCGATGAACTTTAAGACTGCAGAGATGATCTAGCAGGCTTGAAGGTTGGAGGAAATTTTCACATTAAATCGTACTGAAACCAAAGTAGGGTAAATCTGGCGAATGCGTATGCATGGGGGGAGGGAAGCCATAGAGGTTCACGAATGGGAGGAAGGGTGGGACACAGAGATCGGGAAACCGACGGAGTGATGGCAGAGCTTAACGACAGCAAGGAGCGCGCTGCGATCAGCGCACAATCAATTCTTTGCAACCAAAATTATCAAGTGGCTATGATGGCATTAGCTGTAGGTTATTAAAGCAATGTGCTTTTGACTTCAGTGTTCCATTAAGCCATATTTGTAATGCTATCTCCAATACAGGATAGTTTCCAGACAGACTCAAATGGGTAACACCATTGTTTAAGAAAGGTGACAAGACCGAAGTAACCAATTATAGACCCATCTCACTTCTTACCTCCATTCAAAAGTAATTTAAAAACTAATTTAAAGGAGATTGCTGCAACATTTTGAGAATCACAAAATTGTATCAAATTTTCAGTTTGACTTTAGGAAAAACGCCTTAACAAATGAGATTTTCAACAAATGATTAAATTTTCAAACTAACAAATTGCATTCTTAGGGCACTTGATAAAAAATGCCATCTAATGAAATTTTTTTGCAACTTCACTGAAGCATTTAATTGCATAAATCACAGCATACTTATAGAAAAATTAAAGTTTTATGGTGTCTCAGGTACACCCTATAAACTAATAAGCTCATGCTTTTCAAACAGATAAGTTCGGATCAAAGGAAAAACTACTTCATTCTAGTCTGAACCAGGAAAAATCAAGCATGAGATCCCACAAGGCTCAATATTAGGCCTCCTACTCTTCCTAATTTATATAAATAACCTCCCAAATGCCTTAACCCCAAGGCTACTCCAATTTTATTTGCAGACGATACTAGCATCTTAGTCTCTGGAGACTCAGTAAATGATCTTATGCAAAAAACAGACAACATTTACACAGCTAAATGCATGGTCTACTGTAAAAAAATTAAATCTCGGTCTAGATAAAACATATCTTAAGAATTTCCTCACAAAGAAGAGAAAAAAAACAGTAATTCATATGTTAGCAGTAAAAAAGACAAAATTAATGAATCAGCAGTGACTAAGTTTCTTAGCTTAAAAGTATACAATTTACTAAACTGGAAATCTCACATTGCGTATATTTTACCTAAACTAAGTTCAGCCTGTTTTGCTCTACAAAGTGTTGCAGAGGTCTTAAACAAAAATACAACAAAAATGGTATATTTTACATATTTTCATTCCATCATGTGTTATGGTATAATTTTTTGGGGTAGTTCCACTGACAGTAAAAAAGTGTTTAACACGCAAAAGAGAGCTTTAAGAAGAATCAATGGCAAAAGAAAGTCAGGCTCATGGAGACCTCTTCTCAAGAACTCAGAAATTTTAACACTTGCATGCGAGTACATATTTTCAGTACTTATGTTCATGTCCAAAAACAGCCCTTTATTTCAGAAAAATGAGTACTTTCATAACCATGACACTAGAATAAAAAACACTTACACATGGCTTCAGTTAACTTAAAGCTAGTCCAGAAAGGGCCGTCCTACCTTGGTAGCAAACTATTTAATAAATGACAACACCTTAAAGAAATTTGCTTCTCAAACCAAAAACTCTTTAAAAAACAGCTGAAAGAATTTTTTGAATGAATGTGTATTTTATAGCGTAGATGAATTTCTTAACTACAAAAATTAAGAAATTACTGTATAACATTTCACTGTACACATATCTTGTTCCGGTTTTTCTCGTTCCCTTTTTCTTCTGTTTCAGTAAAACAATGATGTCGTACAGCATGTTGGAAGAAGATTACGCATTATGAAGAAAAGATACGATGTGTGCGCATACGTGCACGGGTGTGTGTTTCTGTGTTTACTATGTCCAGTGTATAAACTTTGTTTACTGTAATTTGACTTGTCCAATATCTTTGTACAGCTATGTATTGAAAAAAGATCTTACGGACACAATAAAACAAACAAACTCTCCCACTTGTACCAACCTAACAGTTCTCATTTGCACTATATGCATGCCACGTATAATTACCACTTAAGCTATGTTGGTAATACTTAGGTACCAAGTCAAAGCTAGCATACCTTTGCACAGTCCAGGAGGCAGGCCAATTGCCATTGCGTACTGAATTGGAATAAGTATAATAATGAAAACTTGGAAGAATGGCCACACTGTGGCTAACACTTCACGCCTCAAAGAGAAAAGAGCTCCCAGCCAAAATGTATACATCACAGCATACACATCCATCCGAGAAGCTATCAGGATCACCAACATCACCAGGCAAATCTGAAATCAAATTGTGCGGGTAGAAATACTACAAACATTTCTGTTTGGACAGATCCATATAACACAATTTTTGTTCTAAACATAGTACAACCCTAAACAAACCTTGCTCAGAGTTAAATTAATATGCATGTTGCAGTATGATCTACAACAAAATGTTTTGTAGACTAAACTAAAAGTAAACTCGCATAACTCGAGGTTTTTGTCAATTATAAGTCTGAATATGTAGGTGATGAATTAGGCACAAAATACACTGAAATTTACATTTGAGTTTATAAATGAGTCTTGCGTGACTGAAGATGTCAGTTCAGAGGGCCAAGGACCATTAGGCAGCCACATTGCATCTATAAATATTAGATGTACAACATCTTGACAGTTTTAAATTTGAAATTTTGTCATAAACATGCATTTACTTTTAGAAGCATGTTGGATGTAATTATATGTGTAACATCAAACAACCTAAAACCAATGGAACTGATAAGATCATACCGATAGATTAGAAAATTTTCCCTCATACAATACCTAAATTTTTGTTTTTCAAATATGTTTCATGTAAACATGATGCTAACATCAACAAACTTACCACAAACATACGGTAAAAGAAGTAACCATAAAAAAAAGTAGTACAATACATGAAGTTGTACAAAACCAAGATTTTTGGGTAAAAAAGGATTCCACTGTACGAGGAATTTGTTGTCAGTTCCAAAGTGTGATTAAAAAAAAATTTTCTCCCTTTTCCTGTTCCAATTTTATTAGTATTATTAAAAATATAAAAACTGACACACACACCCTTTGTGTAAAATATACATTAGGCAACTAACGATGATCCAAGTTGTTACTTGATGTCCTAACGTATTTCTAAAAAGAAAGTTACTATGGTGGCGACAGCCGTCACAGTACAGGTAAGTTGCATTAGTACATTAATTTCAGTACAGTATGATATATTAAAACAATTTACTGACATAATATAGTTACAAGTTTTACTTCACTCCAAAATACTCTTTAAATCCCCATGAAACTGTAATTTGTTGACAATTTCCATTAAGTGTACAAGAAAACATTGCAAATGTTTCATGATTTAGATTTGGTAGTACAAGAACATTGGTACCTTTCCTGCTTGACCTGCATTAAGTTATCTTAGCAACTTTTTAAAACACAAGCAGACACTAAAAAACAAAAACAACAACAACATATTTGATATCACGGTAAAAACAGTCCTGTGAGAATAGTGTTAACATACCCCAAGTTAATTTGCTCTACGACATGCACATTTAGTATTTCAGCATATTTTGGGAAATAAATGTTTCTTGTACAAGAGACATGTGGTACCTATTTCATGCTTCCGCATGTCAGAAACAAGTCACTCTTATGAAATCTATAATGACTAAAACTGATGTAAGAAGTTCGGATTAAAACTAAACTCACCTCAATTCCAAATTTGTAAAAACCATAATTAAAGAGGTACTTCAAACAAGATCTGATGCTGTCGTCTGCATTAACTCGCTTGGTGTTTGGGAAGAGAACGACAGGCCTGGCGAGACCCTGGCCCCTGACGTGTCGCACGTACATCTGCCTGATGTCGACGACAGACAGGATAGTAGCCAGCACAATCAGACCTGGGGNCCCCTGACGTGTCGCACGTACATCTGCCTGATGTCGACGACAGACAGGATAGTAGCCAGCACAATCAGACCTGGGGGACACAGAAAACTTTGCACGTACGTGTTTTGAAATATCCAGATGTATTCACAGCTGAAGGAAACAAATACTTATGGTTGTGGTTGGCTCCAAATCACTTTAATATTACCTGCGTTTGTAAATTANCACAGCTGAAGGAAACAAATACTTATGGTTGTGGTTGGCTCCAAATCACTTTAATATTACCTGCGTTTGTAAATTACTAGTCATGTCAAGGGTTGGTCATGAACTATCTGATGCAGCCTTCTCACTCGCTCAAGTAATTTGTCTTAGTGTTCCACATGCTTATAATCTTTTTTCAAGATGCAAGAGACNTCAGCCTTCTCACTCGCTCAAGTAATTTGTCTTAGTGTTCCACATGCTTATAATCTTTTTTCAAGATGCAAGAGACATTCCAAGCTCAGCAACCGATCCTTGGGCAGCTAAAGGAAGGACCCTGTAAGTGGACTGAGACCACTCGACCAACACACACGTCCAGCTAAAACTGTTCCAAAACACTGTACTCTCAGGAAAAACCGCAGTTTAGCCAGACTTCATCTCCTTTGCGATAGTCGTAACACAGAAACGGAAGCTGGTAGACAGCAACTCGAGGTCTAGTGGCCAGAGGTACACAGGTATTCTGGTAAATGTTCGTCAGCACTCATTCATCAGCGTTTATCAACACAATAATAAAACTGTGTTCTGCAAACACGATTGCAACTACACAAATCATTACACTACAGTACAGTGCCAGACTGCCTAACATAGCCACCACCTCATCCATTCCTTACTCTAACACATACCAATGTATCCTTTGGTTAAGTCAGCCAGAGAATGTTCATTATTCTTCTTTTGAAAGCCAAACCACCCTGCATCGTTGAAATTTCCACTTGCTCCCTGAAACAAAACTTCCCTTCTTAGAGTGAAAAAAAAAAAAAANACCACCCTGCATCGTTGAAATTTCCACTTGCTCCCTGAAACAAAACTTCCCTTCTTAGAGTGAAAAAAAAAAAAAAATTACGTGCAACAGACACCTGCTGATATTTATTAAAAATTGTATTATTTTGCACTATACTGTTNAAAAAAAAAAAAAATTACGTGCAACAGACACCTGCTGATATTTATTAAAAATTGTATTATTTTGCACTATACTGTTTCCCCAAAAAAATAAGCATTAACATTTTTTTCAAAATCAATGCAGAACAGGTATATGCTAAAAATAAGCCTCTGCTTATGTACACTTTTAAGATACTTAAATCATGTAGTATCATGTAGTTAGTTTAAAATACACCAGGTTTGCAGAATACAGTCCCCTCGTGATAACATTAATTTCCAAATGTTAGATGCCTATCATNTACAGTCCCCTCATGATAACATTAATTTCCAAATGTTAGATGCCTATCATTACGACTCGACAGCCTGTGCTTTCTCTGCATGCTGTACTGAATGCATAGTTGCATTCAGCTGACTACCAGCCCTCTACTATAGTCAGGCGGCTATCACCCCTTCCTCTCCTGGAAGCGACAAACATAATTGCCTCCTTTCACTCATCTCTCTCATCCTTATTCTAAACACCACACAAGACCCAAGTTTTTGTCCATTCTAATTATCAGTTCTTGTTTTCACCCTTTTCCTAGCCTTGAATAAAGTGCGTATGAAGCATTGCTAGATCCACGATGATGGCTATCAGTAAACTGCCAGCTACAGAGCTGGCAATATCTGCTTTAGAAGGTCCAGTTTTGTTTTACTCTCAAGACAACAACTCGCTAGTGGTTCACATTGCCCCGTGAGCACATCTTTTAGACTATGGCCGCTGCTCATCTTCCCCCACCAACTTTAGTCGCATAACATCCCGTGTGTCAGTGGTGCGAAAACTGGAAAAAAAAGAGGGGTGGGGGGACTGGTATACATTACTCCTCCCAAATGTTTTGTAAAGAGAATTTGAATGACAGTAAATGGGCATGCAAAGTGGTTTTGTTCACAGAGATGTGTTGATTTATTGTACACAATCTCTAATAGAATTTTACAATGCAGTTATTTCTGTTGAATACATTTTTGCTTCTGGGTTATAGACATATAAATTTACGTTTTGATGATACCAAAATGAAATTTACAGAAGACGAGCAAAATTTCTTTAAGAGAGATTGCTTAAAAGCATGCCCCCTCCTAAGTTGGAGATGTTTCGCCACTGCCGTATGTGAAGGGGATGGAGTGGTTTTGCTTCTTGCTGCCGCTACATCTCACACCACCTCTCTAGCTGCAGGGTCTTGCCTATATAGCGCCATGCAACCCCTCTCCCCAAGCTATCTACTACAGTCTTCAACTAATGATCAGACACAACCATCAGTGAGTCTGTCTCGACACACAGCACCTCACAGTCACCCGCTGCTTCTCCTCGGATATCAAACAGCAATAACAGAGTTTGACGTGGGAAGCTGTAAGTTAGGGAACGGATGCTTAGCAAATATGTACTGTTTCTCCGGCTCTTGTGTGGGCTTACGACTTTGTATTTTGTCGAAATGGCAATGAACACCAAATGCCACAGCATTCTTGTTCTCTTCCCTATAGGTTCTAGATTATACTGTGACTAAAATCATCTTTCAATTCTCTTTATGTTCGGCCATGCTCTACAATTATACTCGAGAGGCCTAGAAAGGGAATAAGGACCACAACTAAGAGCCATAGAGAGTGAACCACACACTTGAGCTCTGGGACTGACCAAGTTGCATTTCATCCAGCAGTCGTCTCAATCAAGTTAGGTTTCAATGCCCTTCAGTTGCTGTGAGCTGTGATCACACAGAGGTTCTTACATGCCTGTCTCCATGGGGCAGATCTGAAGTGAGCCTCCTCCGATTCTGGATCAGGGCCCAGTGGCGGCATCTTTCATCTGACTAACAACCCTCCTCCACATTTAAACTACCAAGAAAGGTGGACCAGAGCATGGGTGTTGATGCCCCATCTCCAAGCACCCATCCAGGACAGTCGTTTACTCAGGTGTATAGTGGCCTGTTCTGTGAGAGGAACCTGGAAACATGTGCTATCGGATTATTGACCTTATAAGACATGTATTCTGGATTTGACATTTTAAATTTGAATGTTTCCTGCTACTAGTTCAGTGGTGCCCTCTGACTACTGTGGCACTTTCTAGGTTGCCGTTGGACACATTGCATTTCCAGTGTAGTCAGTTGTTGGATATCTCACGGCAGCAGTAAGTGTCATGACAATATGTGGTACAAATGAGCAGCTGTTTGGCAAATCTGCCTTCTTACTAGTAATTACTAATATATATATATATATATAGCCCTCCCTCCCTTTCTCTCTGCCTTCCCACCATACCCCTAGCTTGCCCTGGATGCAGTGTATAAGTACCAGCTGCGGACCAGAGTTCAAGGATGGCTTGTCTCAGCCAACTTGTAGTGTAACTCAGCCTGAATGCGCAACGAGACGTTCATTTCAAACTCCAACATTCATGCTGCCACCATAGCTTCAGCTATTTCTAACCAGCTACAATGATACACTGTAGGTCAACCAGACGGTTAACTTGTGCCATCGCCTACCACTAGCCTTCGCGCTACACCCAGTGTCACTTGAGTTCGTCACCTTTGGGGTCACCTTTGCCCCACCATGCATCCACAGCTACGACCACGTGCAACCTCCCCCGTGAAGAACAGTTGGCAACCTAGGTCCGGCCCTACAGATCCTGCCTGGTGTGGGTGCAAGCTGGTTATGCAGATTTTGTTGGTTCACCAATAAAACAGGCATAAACCAACCTGGCTGTCTTTCTCTAGTAGCTCTATATCTTTAAACACCAGTTTACACTATTCATTCCCTGTTCCAACCTAAGTTCTTACACACTTGTCCAGGAGTTCTCATTTCCAAACTCCCCTTTCACCATTCAAGCTTATTCAGCACCTAACATCCCTCTTTGTACTGGCGGCAGGGATATTGCAATAAACCCGCCTTGTTGGTGGTGTTTGTTAACTGTGTTTAATAACTGACGCAACATTCAGTGGAGTATTTGCAGTGTTGGTGATAATGCCGCCCTACTCAAGTACTTGCTGGGGGCCGGAAGTTGAGGTCACGCAACAGCATAACCTGTGAACCCCCCCACGGAGAACTAGAGTGCCGGCTATAATCCTGCTCACTCCACTATCCTGGGAAAGAGGATACGGATTGTTTGGGGCATCGCACCGTGAGGGAAGTTGCAGCCCTCCAGGAGGCCGCCAGGGAATCAAACCCTCATCCCACCTGTGCCAGCCGCTACAGAACTATCTATCTATCTATATCTATCTATCCATATCTATCTATACCTCTATATCTATCTATATCTCTATATCTCCATATATCTCTCTCTATCTCTCACTATCTCTCTTGCTCTCTATCTCTATCTCTATCTCTCTCTCTCCCGTGTGCCGCGTCTTCAGGCTGGGCTGTGGAAGCCTGCCAGGCAAGCCTTGGCCTTGGCTGAGAAAAGTGGTGTCAGAGACTAGGTCCGGCAGAGCCCAGCTACAAAAAGGCAGCAGCTCAAAGAAACACCACAGTACCACTACAGTTATCCCGTAATGAGGACCCCTGCTTCCTTGCCCTCAGGGAGAGTAAACAGTAGATGCCCCTAACTGCACAGACACCCACCAAGGGTTGGCATCAATATATTTAGATAAATATGGTACTTTACCAAAGTGAATAATAATTCCTATAAAGATATTTGTTACACTGTTGAGTTGTATATTATATTGTTGCTGAAGATATGCTAATCGGATGTGAATCAAAGATACTTTCAAAGAAAATTCTACATAAAACAGTATTCTTAAACAATACCCGTTTTTAAAATAACCTGGGTCTATATTGGTAACAGTTACCAAGAATAAGCAATACAATGAAACCCAACCCGAGGCCTCTTAGATAGATGCAAGAACCATTACCGGCAGGGTGCAGTTGACGCTGTAGTCGTGGTGTTTAAAGAAGTCTATCTGGTAGATCATCTTGGCGAGCAGCAGGAACGACACCAGTACAGCGATGACGTGCGTCGTCACCATCAGGATCCTCCGGCCAAATGACACGGAGGCTACCACAAACACCAGCAGTAGGAAGTGCAGTGCACACACCTGCGGACCAACCAGCACGCTACTTTGCAACTCGCACTAAAGTGTGTGTGACGGAGGAGAACTGGGAATGAACACAATCAAATAAAGTTAAGACATATATTGGACAGTTCGAAACGAACACACGCAAGAGTGCAAAAAATTACAGTGGCAAGAGATGCTCCGTTATATTTTCGGCAATTTTCCAAAATTTATAGATCATCATCGTCTGTTAGCAAATTCTTCCACTTCTAATACATTTGATATATTAGAAATTAATTTTCATAGTTCAATCTTTGGCCATTGTTAAACAAACATTTCTGAGAAGAAAGACAGATTCATCTTCATATCCATCCCATTGGTGTCGTATCATTACTATCAATTAAATGTATTGCTAAACAAAGGTGCTGCTGTATTCTGGCCGACAGTGACATCACCACTGGATTTCCTTGCAGGAATCTTCAAGGTGACAACCACCCATAAGGCAAGTGGTGGAGTTTTAATACATAAAACTATATTTATAATTAAATTGTCAGTTTAATTATACTTCAGGAAGATAACTTCCAATGTTTTTTCAAGTAACCATCCCTGGTACATTCACATCAGACCCTGACCAAACCACACATTAAATTAAGAGTTTGGCAACTGAATTCTGTGGCCAGAACTTTGGCCACGTCCATGAGCTCAGATCTCTATGGCACAGCACCCTTTGTGGTTCATTCTGCAACAAAGAGCTTACTTGAACTGGAGAGCGACAGGATCCGCTAAACCTTTTGCACGACTACCAGAGTCATTACCTAATGATGAAGGGCAGCCAAAGCTTCTCAAACAATTTCTTTTTTTAATTATTTAAGTTTAAATTTTACTATACATGTTTATGTACAGAGGTCACATGCGAAACATCTTGCTTATATAGGGAACTCAAATACTTGGTTACTAACTCTGTGCTCACAAACGTTTGAGTTCAAACTGGGGTTTGGGATAGACCTTCGCTGATTCAACCTCTTCACCACACTAGTGTGGTATCTCAGAAATCAAGTCCTGCTCCCTGCAGTTAATCAGGACAGGAGTCCTTCTCCGGTATTCCCACATCACACTAATGGCAACCCACTTCTTCCTTGATGCATGTTAGGCTGAACTGAGAAATGACAAAATGAAAGGCAGGACAGTAAATTACATGGATATGGTGTATAACGTCATTCCTCTCTGTGAAAACATGTAATATTCAAAACAGAAACCAATGGAAAGGCATTCATTCAGTTGAGAAAAACACCAAGAAATAAGAACATAACACATGGTGCATATTGCTCTTTGAACATGCTACTGAATTACCCTTACCACCTCACGTCTCCCATAAAAATACAGGGCACAGGAATCATGAAGTATGTGTCTAACTTTGCAGTGATACTACCAGCACAGTCCAAGTATCAGTGATACCTCAGAGGGGATGGAAAATCACCCCTCTACCACCTTTTTGCACACACGCATAGTGCAGTGCAGTCGCTGAGGAGTGGGAGAACTATGGCACAACCCACTACCGCCCGCACTTCCCTGGCCCTGACATAGGCCATTGAAGATTACATAAGATGAGACACAACAAAGAAACTGATCACCAGCCGAGAACTATCCTTCAGCGAGGCCAGCGCTTGCAATCTCCAGTCTACATGCTGTAACCATGCCTTTAAGGTGAAACAATGGACTTGCTTCAAAACTGCAAACCAAAACACCAATTCTTTCACAGGACACAGCAACATGCCAGGAGCTCTCAAAAAGATTTAGGTGCTGGAACCCACACAAAACAACTGCCAACTATCATACTGCATCCCATCCAGTAATTACCCCTGTGAACTCAACAACTCTTAGCTAGGATGCCTTAACTGTGAAATTTGGTACAAAGCAGAGAGAGAGCTCAGGGGGGCAATGAGACGCGAGAGGGCCCAGGGGGACAAGGCATTTAAGTGCAGGGAGGGCAAAGATAGGACAAGGAAGCACGAGAGGTCCCAAGGGAAGAGGTAAACAAAGAGGGAGGGGCAGAGAGAGGTAAAAGAGAGCAGCAATGAGGAGCGAGAGGAGAGGTGAGGGGAGAGGTGAACGAGAACAGCAGCAAGAGGGGGAGGGGGAGCGAGAGGCGAACGGCAGCAGCAAATGGGAGGGAGTGAGAGAGGCAAATGGCAGCAGCAGCTAGGTAGGAGGGAAAGCGAGAAGCGAACGGCAGCAGCGAGGACGGGGGAGCGAGAGGCGAACTGCAGCAGTGAGAACAGGGGGAGCGAACGGCAGCAGCTAGTAGAGGAACGAATGGGGGCGGCAGTAAGCGAGAGGCGAAAGAGTACAGCGAGGCAAACGAGTTCAGGATGGAGGGAGGCGAACGAGTGCATGGTGTAGAAAAGTGCAGCGAGGCGAACGAGTGCATGGTGTAGAAAAGTGCAGCAAGGCGAAAGAGTGCATGGTGTAGAAAAGTGCAGCAAGACGAACGAGTGCCGGGTGAAGCGAGAGCAGGGAGTGTGGCTGTGAGGTTAGGTAAGTCCGGACAGCACTGGGAAGATAACCCATTTTGAATGACAGTGGAAGTTCCAGAACTGGGGAAGACAGTGTACTTTGTAACCAATAGGGGCTGACGTCACGTGCCTTCTAGCCACCATACTGGCTGGAACAAATATTGTTCAGCCACAACAAGTCGGCCACAACGCCGTTTGCGGACCAGACTGCCACGCACTTGATGTAATGAGCTCTCAATAGTTGACCTTGGGCTACAAGGGGGAAGATGAAAAAAGTTTATGTGTATTTTATTAATAAGTTATGCATCCCATTGTTGAGTAAAGATGTACTCTGAGTCTTACATATGGATCAAGTAATTCACATTGTTCATGTGGCAGCAGAGTTCCCACAGGTGTGTACAGATCTGGGCAAGTTTGAAGGAGAAATGGAAATACATCTGTAGAAGGCAGCACAGTCTTGCGTTGACTATGTCCAGGTTAGTCCCACTGCCATTGTGGGACTAACTAACAAGAACTAGAAAAAATGGTCAGGTTAGAGGTAGTTACACCAATAGATTTTTCCACACGATTTTGTGCTCCAATGGTGGTTGTGGGTAAGGGAGACAAGGTAAGAGTTTGTTGTGACTTTACTGAATTGAAAAAATATGTAGACTGCCACATTTTTCCCATTCACAAAGTTCAGTAACCTTATCGCAACTGACCAATGCTAAAGTCTTCAGTAAGATCGACATGAACTCTGGATTTTACAAAGTCCCGCTTAGTGAAAAGATTGCCTTTTGGGTTGAATACGGCCCCAGAGTATTTTAGTTGGAAGATTGCCTGAATCCTGGAACACTTACCACATGTCCTTCAGCATGTCGATGATGTTCCAGTTCTTGGGGGGGGGAGTCGAACATGATGCAACACTGCACCTGGTGCTGACCAAGCACAAGGAAGAATGTATATTAATGTGGACAAAAGTTTTTTTCATGTACGTTGGGTTGGGTTTCATCAGAGGGTACATCAGTTGAACCGAGCAGAGTCAAAGCCATGCAGAATTTCCGGAGCCTAAAACTAGGCCGGAGTTGTTACAATTCTTAGGCATGGTTAATTACATGGGTAATTCTATTCGTAACAAAAGCAAAATTATACAACCGCTGCGGGAATCACTACAGGAAAATCACATGTATATGCAGGGAAGGGACAAAGAGCATTCCCAGGAAGTAAAAAAGCTCATGCTAAAAACCCCATGTCTGTCTCACTTTGACGTGCGCAAAAAATTATTGCGAGTGCAGACAGCTCCTCGTTCGGACTGGGTTGTGTCTTGATGCAAGTGAGTCAAANCGTGCGCAAAAAATTATTGCGAGTGCAGACAGCTCCTCGTTCGGACTGGGTTGTGTCTTGATGCAAGTGAGTCAAACCGGTGACTGGGAAGTAGTATGCTACGGTTCTAGGGTTCTCACCAAGATCTAAATGAGGTACGCTCAAATCGAGAAAGAGGCCCTGACCTTGACTTGGGCATGCAAGAAATTCCAAGAATATGTTCTCGGGCTCCGTGTTGGACTGGAGACTGAGCACAAACCATTGATCCAAATACTTTCTCCTAAAAACATTGATGGTCTGAGTCCTAGGTTACAAAGATTTTGAATTAGACTTTTGAAGTACTCTTACACAGTTTCTTACGTGCCGGGCAAACAATTAGTCATAGCAGATTGTTTCTTGAACTGGGTTTCGTGACAAACAGACTCGTTGGCTGAGGAACTGTCTGCAGATACAGAGGCACACATGAACATGGTCATACCTAATGGGTCAGTTGCGCCAAACATCCTACAGCAGATTAAAGCCAAACAGAAAACTGACCCAGTCTGTAAGACACTGATAGAATACACCAAAACTTAATGGCCACCCAGGCGACACGTACTGAAATAACTGGACAAATACTACCATTACTGATTTGAAATAAACATTTGTGAAGGGTTCCTGTTAAAGAACACCCGGTTAATAGTTCCATTTGAAATGCAACAGTACGTTCTCGCACACTTCATAAAGGACATTTGAGCATAACTAAATGTAAGTCCTGAGCTAGGGAAGCTGTTGTGGTTAGGACCAGAAGCCCAGATATAAGCAGTATTAGCAGTGTGTCCCACATGCATCGAACATAGGAACCAGGCTAAGGAACCATTCATTACAGAAGGTATCCCAGACTACCCATGGCGAAAATTCTGTATGGACCTACTGTAATGTCAAGGCAGGTGATTCCTGGTAATGGTAGACTACTTTTCCAAATATTTTGAATTTATTGAAATAATCAGTTTAACCGAAGCTGCAGTCATCCAACAGTGCAACACAGTGTTTGCCCATTTTGGGATCCCCGAAATAGTAGGAACGGATAACGGCNAGCTGCAGTCATCCAACAGTGCAACACAGTGTTTGCCCATTTTGGGATCCCCGAAATAGTAGGAACGGATAACGGCTCACAATTCAGAGGTATGTTTAGTCACTTTGCCAAGGAATATGGGTCCAGTCATGAAACTTGTCGTTCCCGCTACACCCAGTCCAATGGCTGTGCAGAGGCAGCTGTAAAAACAGCCAAGAAATTACTGCATAAATGTCAGGATGTTCACGAAACTCTCCTTGCGTACCGGAGCACTTCACTGGCATGTGGTCTTTCCCCGGCAGAAATGATGCTAGGCAGTAAACTTCACTTCCATCTTCGAGCTTATCAAGAAACACCAACAAGAAATTGAATTGTCATGTGTAGTAACCTTGTTTGTATTTAAAGTTTTGTATTGTGAGTAGGANAGAAACACCAACAAGAAATTGAATTGTCATGTGTAGTAACCTTGTTTGTATTTAAAGTTTTGTATTGTGAGTAGGAACTGTAACTTGCACTTTCCAAGTAACTGTTTGCTAGTAACTTGTGTCATTGTTTGTATTGGAAGGTTGTGAATAAAAAGGGGGAGATGATGTATCCTTGACTAGGGCAGTTGTTGGAAAGATTGCCACGAAGCTAGGTAACAAGAGAGCAACGTGTGCCTCAGTTTAGAGTAATGTGTCGTTAACTTATTTAATGCCCTGCCTGAAATACATAGTAACGATGCAACAGTTGGCAAGTCTGGATGTTGCATCAACCTATTTCCCACACCCACTCACTCACTTCTCCAGAAGTATGAACCCAAGGGGTACTGATCAAAAGAAATTGATACATACCCACATTCTAGTTGCAGTGAGAATTTTTCTTGAATGTGTTTCTTTACTGCACATAGCTTGGTTACCGAGATTGTAAACCGGCCTCCAACATCTGGTTCCGACCAAATCAGGTACACACACCTACAATCACCAGCCTCAATCTGCCACAACTTGTTTGTCACTATTAACCTCTCAATTCTCCGCTAGATATGGAGAACCAAGGAATGTATTGGACATCACTGATGTCCACAGACACAGTTAAGGGATATGCACTGAACACCCTCATCCACTTCTGGTTCCACAATTCATAACCACTGGAAGAAAGTGTGTCATGAAAGTACTGGAGCCAGAGGATTGAAGAATGTGCTACGCAACTCCACCCAACTGACACACAGAAAACAGGTCGTGGCTTGCACCCACAAAGACTCTCAGCAAACTATCCTTCGTAGTACACCCTACCTAGCTGAAATCTTATGCCTTTCTCCCACAAAGGGGGGAAAATGAAAAAGGAAGCTAACGAGGTCAAGCACAATAAATTCAGAATAAGGGTACCATCACTCCCTTCACTGTAAATGAAGCTACGAAAGCAGCAACAGTGCAGGCATTGGATATCTGAGGCAGCCCCACCAGGAAGCCGTACATCAGTCTGGCACCAAGAGTATCCCACCTCCATTTCATGGAGCCGATCAGCCGACCTAAAGCCCAGGGCTCCAGCACCATCAAGGCCACCTAAGNTGAGGCAGCCCCACCAGGAAGCCGTACATCAGTCTGGCACCAAGAGTATCCCACCTCCATTTCATGGAGCCGATCAGCCGACCTAAAGCCCAGGGCTCCAGCACCATCAAGGCCACCTAAGGTCGCTCCCAACCAAACCACCCACTAAACAACCGGTATTGATGCGGCCTCAGCAAGACCACANCAAGGCCACCTAAGGTCGCTCCCAACCAAACCACCCACTAAACAACCGGTATTGATGCGGCCTCAGCAAGACCACACAAGACCACAGCAAACAATTTGCCTGGTACTACAAGAGAGTAAAGTTCTACAGTCTCTATGCAAGTCTAACACACATCCCTGTCCAGGTTGTCTAAGAAACAGTGGGTGCATCAAACACGAGAGATGGTAAGGCATTGAAACCTGCTGAAGGAGTCCAGGTGAACAAGGATGTTAACTGGAAAGAGGACTATGGACTATGGTACACAGTTACGGTTCTTAATGATCAGCAAATTTCAAAGAAATGTCCAGCACTTNAAAAGAGGACTATGGACTATGGTACACAGTTACGGTTCTTAATGATCAGCAAATTTCAAAGAAATGTCCAGCACTTCTTATCACCAGTTCCAACTCACTAGTATTCAAAGGTAGTAATGTTTCACATTCACAGATTCTTTCTCTACACTGTCGTAAACCTCTGGAAACTTCACAAACCACTTTAACATTCAAAATGTATGTCTTCAGCAACCATACTAGTACAAATATGAATGTTCATCACCTCTCTGACCCATGAAACAGTGTCCTGAACATTCACTTACATCATAGATGCACATCAGAACAACAGACAGCATCATTATCTTGAGGAGGTGTAGTTCCAGAAAGCACCAGCCCAGTTCCAAACAGTCGTTTAATCTTCTTTTCAGCTCATGAGCAATCTGTAGTAATTCATCTTTGGAGAGATCTGAAATGATTCAGTTATCCCACAATGTATGTAGATTTCTTTGAACTTCAAAAATTTCAACTGCTATAAGTTTCATTTTTTCTGAACTTATTTCATACTTTTAAATTTAGTAAAAAAAAAAATTATGAACACAATGCTTAAATAATTAAAATTCTTGACAAATTTAGAAAGAACTATCAAGAAATGAATATCAAAACAAAATCGAGAGAAAAACTGTAAAAATTACTTTACATTTATTTGCATAACTATGACACTTCTTAGTGCATTGAATTTTCTGACATTCTCTGCACTATTACAGTTAAACCCTTTTCTAACATCTCTTGATTTTACACTTTCCAGCATTTGAAACCTACTTTATTTAGTCCAGTTTAGCTTTTGAACAGCATAATTTTCCTCTTTTTACAACNACTTTCCAGCATTTGAAACCTACTTTATTTAGTCCAGTTTAGCTTTTGAACAGCATAATTTTCCTCTTTTTACAACCATTTCCCAGGTCCCTTGAAAAGTGTAAAAAAAAGGGTGGGGGGAGTTTACTGTATTTCCAAGAGTACAGCATTCAGGATGAACGTGTTTACGTTTCAAAGTGCGCAGAGAAGGTAGGGCTGTAGATGTTGTGGGCTGCGTGCCTTCTTGGTTTGTTCCCGCTTCGACAGTGACAACGATGGAGCCTTGCGATGGCCTGCCGGCGCTCAAACTGCAAGCAGATCATTTTTTGTTGTTTTTTTATCTAATTACAGGTGCATATAAATACTGTACACTATAGTATTGTGAATTTGTGAAAGGTAAAATGGAGAGCAACATTTACTCAAGAGTTCCAACATTTTTTGCTAATATTCACTTCCTCATTGCTTTTTTTTTATGACACTTATGTTATGCTTTTGTAAACCAGGCCTACAAGAACTTCCATTGTTAGCACGTAAACACTGCAAGGTAGGTAAAAGCACTTTGATGTACCATTATGAATACACAAGTTGAACAGAAGATGGATGATAGTNCTGCAAGGTAGGTAAAAGCACTTTGATGTACCATTATGAATACACAAGTTGAACAGAAGATGGATGATAGTTTAGTCGAGAGGTTTGATTGGCACTCTACAGCAAGGTCTTGAGATGCAGCAGAATGCAAGGCTGGGAAAACAAAAGTGCCCGGAGAAAATCCACCAGTCAATGGCAATGTCCACCATGTTTCCCACATGTGAAAATCCTGATGACCCCACCATAAATTAAATCTGGTTCACCTTGGTGGGAGTAGAGTAATCCAACTGCTACGCTACTGCAGTCTACAAGTGAATATGAACTACAATCACATGCCAGAATATTGTCATCTGCATCTGCATCACCGTAACTGAGATATTACCAATTAAAAGGTAACACAACTTGCTGATTAATGCATAAGTTGGCTCTTGAAGAACAANACCGTAACTGAGATATTACCAATTAAAAGGTAACACAACTTGCTGATTAATGCATAAGTTGGCTCTTGAAGAACAACAAGTCACCCAGGGAGATGCGTTATGAAATTGACATATATCTCTTCCCTTACCAACACACAACGATGGAGCTTTNAACAAGTCACCCAGGGAGATGCGTTATGAAATTGACATATATCTCTTCCCTTACCAACACACAACGATGGAGCTTTAAACTGTCACCTCCTGCACAGTCACGTGGATAGCACTGAACTGTACATACATTGCAGGTTCGGTACCAGTCTGCACTTAATTACTGTATTAATGGAAATGTCCTAATTACACAGAGAGATGGTTTACAAAGAGTATAACAAAATGCTGCAGATTTCACAACCATTTATAATTATTTTAGAATGCATGTAGATTGTTACCATTATGTGAGCATACATATCACAGAATAAACAGATAGGAAGATACCTATTGAAAAACCTAGGCATTTGAAGTTCTGATATTGCAAAATATTTTGTTTGCACATCCCTGTTTTTAGGCAATTCACCTACATTATTACAAAAGACTATAATTTTTTTCTAAAACACCATACTAAGACAACATAAATCAGATTTAGATCTCATTCAGTGAAATAAACATAAATTTAGGAGCAAAAAACTTAACAGTTTGGGTAAGTTTTATACAACATTCACATTTTTCTACATGATCAAGAATAACAGTATGAGCAACATTTATACATAGTACATAGAAATTTCCAATGACCTTAGTCTCTACTATACATGTAAGTCCAGGCAATATAACTGGTCGACTGATTCCACTTTGGTGGTAGAGTAATTGTTTACTTTATCTTTATTCACACAATGTGCAAACCGTTAATCACATGTCAAAAATATTGATGTTAAAATCATAGTTCCACCTTCCGCTGTGTGCTCACCTGCTTTTCATTTCAGATATCGCAAGAAAGTCATTGTGATAATAGTGTAACTGTATTACTGTGATGACCAAGAAGAACGCAGGAACCAGAAGTCTTGCAAACAATACTCCAGTATCATAGCGCTTCAAGCCAAGGTCATCTTGTCTGAAAACAAATTGGTAAACATTATCGCAAAATCAAAATAATACATAATTAGTAGGGTGGCCTTTGAACGGGCTTCACGCTCTATGTATGAAGAGACTACATGCAAATGCACACTGTTACTTCCAACTTTTCTGAAGCCCTGCTAAAGTTNTCACGCTCTATGTATGAAGAGACTACATGCAAATGCACACTGTTACTTCCAACTTTTCTGAAGCCCTGCTAAAGTTATACTTTCCAGGATATTCCTCCGCCCCATGCAAACAAAGCTTAACCAAATCTAGAAAATTACACCAAAACAACAATGCCCTGCTATTTGTGCGCACATAGTGTAATATTTTGTACAAGAACAATTTCTTACGAAGCATTGCCAACACACCTATATTCTGTTTTTATTCATGGAACNTCACGCTCTATGTATGAAGAGACTACATGCAAATGCACACTGTTACTTCCAACTTTTCTGAAGCCCTGCTAAAGTTCTACTTTCCAGGATATTCCTCCGCCCCATGCAAACAAAGCTTAACCAAATATAGAAAATTACACCAAAGGAACAATGCCCTGCAATTTGTGCGCACATACTGTAATATTTTGTACAAGAACAATTTCTTACGAAGCATTGCCAACACACCTATATTCTGTTTTTATTCATGGAACAACATTATTGTGAGTATGGCTTATATAGTCACGTCCGCTATTGCGATAGTTTATAAATAAACCATAATTTGCCCTATCATTTTTTATAATGCAAATCTGTTAATGAAGCCTTTCGCTATAGCGATACAAACATTTGTAAACTTGTATTTTTAAAACCTTTAATTTGTTAGTCTGTTGCATGGCGTCACTCGCGTCAGAGGAGCCAGGGAAGAGGAGCGTGTGCACAGGTGTGTGCTGGAGTTATAGAGAGGANTTTTTTATAATGCAAATCTGTTAATGAAGCCTTTCGCTATAGCGATACAAACATTTGTAAACTTGTATTTTTAAAATGTTTAACGCTTAGTATCGCAAGTGACATCCATACATTTGCCATGCCCGAACCAGCCTTTGTTAGTCTGTTCCATGGCGTCACTCGCGTCAGAGGAGCCAGGGAAGAGGAGCGTGTGCACAGGTGTGTGCGGGAGTTATAGAGAGGAATAAGGAAGAGGGGAGAGGTAGGAATGGGAGTAGAGCTGGTCAAGACCAAGAAAAGGGGGGTACGCTGGATATAGTATAGGAGAGGGTGGAGGGGAATGGTAGGTACTGTTGAATGTAGTAGGGGCGGCGAGATGCTAGCAGCCTACCGTTCCTTATATGTTGTGGGAGTAGAAAGACACCGTTGCTTGCAAGGTCATCGCATCGCCACGTACCTGGCGTGTAAGGGAAAAAGCATGATTACGTCTAACAGTTGCTAGACAATGCTACATTGTTTATGATACCGTATTTACTAGTGTATAGTGCACACCACGATTTTTGCATCAAGTACCAGGAAGAAATTTTTTTAA
Organism: Clitarchus hookeri; assembly: GCA_002778355.1. Lineage (NCBI taxonomy): Eukaryota > Metazoa > Arthropoda > Insecta > Phasmatodea > Phasmatidae > Clitarchus > Clitarchus hookeri. The sequence continues at coordinate 120,485 of NQII01000921.1, read as the reverse complement.
AAATAAAATTGCACCAACAATTTGTGGCACCTTGTTAGTAGGTAACAAATTATTCTTCTTTTACATTCATGAGTGGTTATTGTGATATGTTAGGAAAATACTTTAATTAAATAACTCGCAGCGCTGAAAGCTAAACCATTGTGGCGTGCTGTAAGATAAGGGTACCCTACGGTCGTTAAAAGAAGAACATCAACAACTGTGGTGGGCGGCCAGCTTCCTTTTTCTTTTTTCTTCTTTTACACAGAACGTACTGTTTTTTTTTTTGCCATGCTGGAATGTCACCCCTCAAAAAAACGTGTCACCTCTTCCCTTCTCCACCACTAAGAGGTTTGCTATTCTCTGCCATACACGGAAACAAAGAAGGCTGGGAGGAATTTATCGATCAGCAACTTGAATGGGATAGGGAGTGGAGGGGAAACTTAAACATGTGGAAGCACTGCTTTGCGGCGAGACAGGATGCACGTGACTGCCGTGGATGGTGAAATAGATAGGAGTGATGATGTACAGGAGAAGAAAGGAAGCCGTCAGAGGGGCGAGAAACAGGAGTAAAGAGGAAGTGAGGAGACAGTCGAGAAGGAGGAACGTGAGCCGGGAGGAGAAAGAGTATCGAGCAGAGGGGTGAGACAGGAGTCAAGGTTTGACCACGGCAGAGGGAAGAAGGAAGGGAAGTTCAGTGATCTCCAGGCTTTGTGTGCGTGAAAGAGAGAGAGAATGAGTGAAGTAGGGTGCTGATTGGTAGGCAACTAACTCCCTCCCACCACCACGTAAATNTGTGAAAGAGAGAGAGAATGAGTGAAGTAGGGTGCTGATTGGTAGGCAACTAACTCCCTCCCACCACCACGTAAATTTGCAGGAGGGGAAGAAGAATGGAGGAGGAAGCAACGTCGCGTCTGCTGCTCGTTACATAATGCCGCTGTCAGATGATGATTTTTTTGTACTAACTTGTAACTGCATACACGTAGTTTATGGCATTCTTTAAACACAGGATCTACAAGGGCAAATACTATTTAAAAAATTACGGGCACTGTAAATTTTGTTATAACAATAACTCGCTATAGCGATAATTCATTTTGCCATGACTATTGTTTTAACGCGGTTCCACTGCAGTAAGTAAAAGTTCAATTTAACGGAAGAGAAAAGAACAGGAATTAAAGTACTCACTGTGCAGTACTTGACTGACTGGCACACATACAAAGAAGGACGACACTTTCCACGCGGTTGCGCGATCGCAGCGTTTCGCTGGCTAGACCAGCTTCATCAGGCGGCGAGTTGTAGGAAACTGTAATATGATGGAAGAGCGCTGTTGGTAATAAACCTAATGGCCAGGTAGTAAACTACAGTGGGGCGAGAATATTTAAAATGTACCAGTATAGCTGATGAAAGTGGTATGGAGCTGTGATTATCTTATGTTAAGTCCTGGCGGCTGCCTGGATTTTGTTATGAAGTGGTGAGCTAATTCCCAGCGTCTGAACTCTGAGCTATTGCTTGAAGGTAGTAGAGCTCTCAACACTGGTACTGTAGCAGGTATCAATATCTTTGTTGTGTGATGCTGCAACTGGTTTGTCTTTTAGGTTATTGATGTGACCAGCTATGGCTTGTTTGGTGTCTGCTCTGTGGCCATTCATTCTCTGCCCGAGTGTGTTGGTGGTGAGGCCAATGTATTCTACATTACAGTGTTGGCACTGTAGCTGATACATCGGATTTTCTGTTGCACAGTTGTAGTTGCCTTGGATGGCGCATGTACGGCTAGTGAGTCTGCTATTGAAAGAAGTTGAGGGTTGGTGTATGGAACAGGAGTCACGGCATGGGCTATTGTTGCGGNGGTGTATGGAACAGGAGTCACGGCATGGGCTATTGTTGCGGTGGGATCCTCTGGGATGATAGTCGGGTTGGCATTTGTGGTAGGCTGCAGCTTTGGACGAACCAGTTTGTGCAGAGTTTAGGGGGTCTTTTGAAGACCAATCTGGGTGGTTTAAAGAGCTGGTCTTGTTTTGTGGTGAGGAAGCCCGAATTTTGTATCAAGAGTGGAGAAAGTTTGAGTTTACTTATGCTTTCATGATATGGGACCGCCATGGGTATATCAGAGTTGTTGACCTTGGTTTGTGTTCCGGTATTTGAGATGGCTTGCTGAATCTGTTTGTGGATGAGGTGCCTGGGGTAGCCCCTGTCGAGGAATGTTTTGGCTATTTGTTCACACTATATGTTGAGATCACTGTTGGTGGAGCAGATAAGTTTGGCTCTTGTGGCAAGACTGTACGGTAGAGATATTTTTGGCATGGCATGGCATGGGTGGTAGCTGTCGAAATGTAAGTACTGGAGGTTGTTGGTGGGTTTGGTGTGTACAGCAGTTTGAATAGTGCCATTGTGGAGAGTCAGTTCAACATCCAGGAATATGTCATGCGTTTTGGAGCACAGCCAGGTGAACTTGAGTGAACTGTGTGTAATTAGGTTGTTCAGAAAGTGAATTAGGCAGTCTTCAGAGAAAGTCCATATCATGAAGATATCTTTGATGGAACGCATCCAGCAGTGTGGTTGGGTTGGTTGGTGACTGAGGAAGTTTTCTTCTAACCTGCCCATACACAGATTGGCAGAAGATAGGGCCATACATGTACCCATCGCTGTGTCTTTGACCTGAAGGTAGTATGTGTCTTGAAGCTGAAGCCAGCACCGCTAAGATTAAGGACCCTGTCCACACACATAAACCAGCGGGAAACGCAGTGGCCGGGAAAATAGGGTTCATGGTCCCGACAAAATAAGTTAGGCCCCAGAAGTTGCTGTATTACAAGAAGGGGGGAAAACTAAGAACCGCTGTAAATCACTGTAAACATTGACGTCTGCAAAATTCTAACAACGCTAGACATTGTGGCGAACGCACAGTTCATTCGCCAGTCAGCTTTACCGAAGAACACCCAACACACAGAACTTAGGGACACTACCACAGCCATGAATATGGCCCAGGAAAGGACGCATCTGTTAATCGAAGTGCTCTTTTGATCCAAGTGGGAGGAGAAATTATGACCATTTTTGAGGTCTGGGGGTTAAGAGAAACTATTTATTGTAGGGCAACCCTGGCTTGCCAAGCAGCAGACTGTCATTGACTTGCCAGCAAGGCCAAGTGTATCTAGGAACAGAGAAGTGGAGGTCGATCACCTGGAAGGAGCCAGAAATAAACTAAACATGACAGGGCATTACGGGCGAAGAAGTGAACCACCAATTAGACTGGCCGGCAGTAGTGCAGTTGGTAGCTATTTTGAACATACACTACAAGGTGTTCGAGCACCAAGGAACCCTACAACAAACCAGCAGCATTACGCACGAAATTCACCTTTGTCGCCCTGATGTAATACTTAGCAGGCCGGGCAACCCATCACCCTACCGGAGACAGCTCGTTGAGAAACAAATCAAGGAAATGAAGCAGCTATAAATCATTCAACCCATAAATTCAGACTATAATGGTAGGGTAGTACTAGTGCCGACAAAGGACGGAACACTGCGGTTCTGCGTTAACTATCACGACCTCAATCAAATCACGCAACCAATAGCAGCACCCTTATCAATATGGGTCACACACTAGAGGCTATGGGCAAAGTCAAAATTTTTAGTGTGCTTGGATTTGCACAGTGGGTATTGGCAGATCCCCGTTCAAGAGGAATCAAGAAATTACACCGCATTCACTGCCCCGACATGGAAATGTACCGATTTAACGTAATGACATTTGGGCTGAAAAATGGCCCTGCCACTTTTCAACGACTCATGTCGGCCGCCATCCTGACGGAATATATCGGAGATTTCTGTCGCGCCTATCTGGACGACGTGATAATTTTCTCAAATTCCTGGGAAGACCACATGACACACCTGCCTGGTAGTAGAGAGATTCGAGCTACATGGCCTGACATGCCGGTTAGGCAAAAGCCACTTTGTGAATGCGAGGTCGAATTCCTTGGGCACCACGTCACACCAGACGGAAAATTCCCGCAAACTGAAAAATTCTGAGCGATTAGCGAAGCTAATGCCCCTGAAACCACAAGCAAGTACGCAAGTTTTTAGGCATATGCAAATGGCTGAGGGATTTTGTCCCAAACATAACCGACTTAATGGCAACTGCTCCAAAACAACCAGGTGTGGAAATGGAAACCTGAACATGACCAGGCATTTATCGCTTTGAAAACCCAGTTCACTGAGCCCACAATGTTGCATAGACAGATGGCAGACACTCCCCTAATTCTGCAAACCGTCGCGAGTGAGGTTGGATTGAGAGCTGCAATGTATCAGGAAGACGCTGGTGCAACAAACGCATGATTGCCTACGCAAGCACCCTGATGTCCAACACGCAGCGCCGGTACCACAGCAATGAGCAAGAATGTTTAGCTGTCATCTGAGCCGTTAAGAAATTCAGGTATTACCTGGAGGACGCCCCATTAATTTTACGTACGGACAACATGGACAACATGGCATTAACGTGACTACATATCACTAGTGGCACAAAACAAGACAGCAAAGTTTCACGNGAGAACCTTTCTCTGAGGCTCCTGAAACTTGAGGAGAACAAACACGTCAAGACATTACGACTCTCAGGCTACAAGCTGGTCACGTCGCTTACTGAGAGCCATAGCGCCATTACGTGGGGAACCTGTGAACCCAGAGGGGCAGTTAGGTCTGTAGCTGGTAGCGCCGCTCACTCAACTTCTCACCGAGGAGGATCAGGGGGCCCTCTCCCCAAGTCGCTATAGGCCCAAGCACCGTCCATCGTGAAGCGCACTTTGCAGCACCAATCAATCAATAGGACTCTGACAGGTTTACCCCAAGGCACCGGCCCCGCAAAGAGTAGTTTCCTTTCTGGATGGGCCAGGCCAGAACCTGTCCTCCCTNCACTCAACTTCTCACCGAGGAGGATCAGGGGGCCCTCTCCCCAAGTCGCTATAGGCCCAAGCACCGTCCATCGTGAAGCGCACTTTGCAGCACCAATCAATCAATAGGACTCTGACAGGTTTACCCCAAGGCACCGGCCCCGCAAAGAGTAGTTTCCTTTCTGGATGGGCCAGGCCAGAACCTGTCCTCCCTCGTGCTGCTATGAGATTTCAAACCATATTTACGGTCGTGCTTGAACCTACACGACACCCAATAATCCTCTAAATCGTAATTCTTTATTCTTCTTTTATTTTATCCTCTACAATCAACATAACATCACTGACTGTGCATAGCTGTGTACTCACAGCTATTCCTAAATGCCCAATAAACGGACGGGCCATAAAAGGGATACCTTAACTTAACCATCAGTGCCCAACTACACGCTCTGGTGAGCCAAGGCCAGACACCCCCAGGGTTCAGACACGTCAGCCCTTAGAGCCCCCTTAAAATCCTCGTTAAGGAAACTCAGTTTCCTTAGTCGCTAGAGGGATACTGGGTCAGTGCACCATCATTCCACGTTGGTGTAACTGCAGTCAAAGTGCCGACCAGAACAGTGCGACCATTCATAAAGTGATATGGATTAAGACAGTTCACGAACAAGAACGCCAACCGCAATGACAGTCTCCAGCGAAGTGCCCGGGAAACAAACTGTAAGTATGTCAACTACCATATAGGCAAGAAATATCGGCAGATGCCAAGCTGGTTGGGAAAAGACTGTAAATATCACCAGAAAAATTGTGTATAATGTGAATATGTTTACTTCAGTATTATGTTGTTTTGAAGTGCCATGTTTTTTTTCTCTAATGCAGGAGACCCGTACGTAATTATAAGTAGGTTTAATTTTTTAATTATTTGAAGATTAACTCACCTTGTTGAACAGGATTGTATACTTAGTAAAAAGGAGAAAGTACCTCGTTCAGATCAGAACCCAGTGACACATGTAACGTGTCCCTGCCGTGCGACACATAGGAGAGGCTAGAAAGCAGCCTGCTTAAAATTTCACCCTCAGCGACACGGCAGGAGACAGATAAAAACACGCCCATGTGATTTTGGGCTAACTTCCTTTATTTCCACCGAGTGTTAAACAATACGTGTCGCATGTAAAATTGCATCTTTTATTGCATGAAGCAAACTGAAATTTGTCCTATGTAAACACCCACAGCCTTCAGCTGTTCAGTGTGAGCGACACAATTTCTTTTCTCGACCTTGAAGGGTCGGTTCACTCACCCGACTCCCTGCCGCATGACACACACAAACACACAATGGAGAGGTATGGATAACAGGCTGTCAGCCCATCGCCCGCAAGAGAGAGAGATAGCTCAACCCGGCAAGATGCGTGCCGCGCCGCTGCCCAGCCTTGACAAGAGGCACAGAAGATTGGCCGTGCCAGATGCCAACCAACGACATTAAGGGGTCCGTCTGACTACATCCAGTCGCCCAGAATCCCTGAAATGATTCTCCGTTGCAGGGGGGGAGGGGGTATTGACGCATGACACTCCTACTCATTATTATCGACTCTGCATCATCACGTGCGCATCACATGCCCTGAGGAAATCAAACCCCGACTGGCCGCCTCCAAGGCCAGCACCCACTTAATGTTAGGAAGTCGTGTCATTTCACCCGCCACTTGTAAACCCGCTGAGAAGCAGCGGCGGGCATGTAAGAGTTNGGGGGGGGGGGGGGGGGGGGGTGAATTGACGCATGACGGTAATGTGTCCCCGAGGGAATTGAACTCTGACTGGCCGCCTCCCATATCAGCACCCACGGGATGATAGGAAGTTACATCATCGCCCCTGCCACATGTAAACCCACTTAGAAGCAGCCGCGGGCATGCAAGAGATTTCCCTTAAGCGAGCAGTGGATACCGCCTGCAACCACCCCCAAACCCTCCCTGCCACCACCCCACCAAGATAGCAGCAGCGGTGCCGCTCGGCCCGAACCCGAAGATTACCGAAAGCAAACGAGGTACGCAGGAACCCTCTAGCAGAGGGGAATGTAACGCAGTGCGCTGGGCAGAAATGCCAGTTGTAAACGTAGCTCGCCTCAGCACAAGTCACTCAGGCTCTCTACCGCACAAGTCATAGTCCTGAGGACTCTCCAAAACCTTCCAGTCTTCGACCAATTCTTCAGCGGATGACACCTTCCTCACCGCAGCAGTCTAAGAGTTGTCGCTACACCCTGACACTTGCCATCAAGTCACCACACCCAACACGTGCACCACACGTGGTGCCCAGGATCTCTTCGTGACTACAAGCCAACATTAGAGTCCAGTTGTTTTCACAACTACTTAATTGTCAGCTCTCGTCCGCTCTTCAAACCAGGCTCCTCAAGCCGACAGGCACGTAAACCTATCTTGCTCTTGTACCAAGTCCGTTGGACACCGAGCGTGTGTCTAAAGGTAGGAGGTAGTACGGGCCACCGTGTTTCTATTCTCAAGGGAATAAAACACGTAGTCTAGCTAACTTCTTTCCTGGCTCTGTAGTAAATGCGTGCCTTTTCCCCAAACTGGTAAGTCACCCTCTAAGGGAGCAGCAGGGGACCGCCAATTGGCAACAGTTTCTGACGTAGCGTAGGATTGTGAGCAGCCCCTAACTAGGACTGCACGTACGAGACACACAAAAAGAGTTCGACGGTCACCCATACGGTGGACCTGGTATGTAAAGGTACCTGCTACACAAGTACGGTAGAGCCCCAACCACTAGAAAGACACGACGAAGCATCTGGGCCAACCGAGTCCGCTAACCCATTCCCTCCAGAGCATATAAACTCGCCGGAGGGGATGCCATGCCTGACGAGGCTTGTACCAGGTGCTTCTGGAGTACACTTTGGCTAGGGGTTTGTTGCCTGCCGCACTCTACAGAATGAACATTAGCTCCTTCCCTGTCCATGATGTTCACTCACAGACGAGGGAGAAGGGGGAACGCCCGGAGGATAGCTGCTATCGTTGCATCTTGCTACCCCCTAAGTAATCTATCTACACCCGCCCTCAGCTGCGAGTCCCCACGGGAGAGAGCACAAGCCGGCCGGCAATTAGTGGAGCCTCACTCTCTACCCTCCCTGCCGACCTATCTGGCCTCCCTGTTAGGGTACCCAGAGCTACTCACCCAGCCATAGAATTACTACGCCAGGGGTACACTCTCCCGTTAGGAGTGGTCCTGTTCGACCCAGAGGACACCAGCACCAGCCGACCACGTGCCCGCCAGCTGTCCGGCACCCCGGTCACCAGCAGGCGACAGCCGAGCCAGTCTGCCCAGCTGTCCCCTCCAGCCAGAGCTGAATGAAGTCATCCAGCCCGGGCCAGCGTCCACCAAAGATAAGATAACACAAACCCATGTGTCCAACGCCCGGAAGCATCGCCTTGCCCTCACAGATTTTGTACCAAGTAGGCGCCAGACGTGTCCTACATTATATAACTGACCAGTGCGAGGTCGACGGGTCATACTACAAACGCCTCCGCAGTAGAGTCCGCCCTCAACCTGCGCAACTGACCTGGCACAGAATTAAAAACACAGCGCTCTTTGATGTGACGTCCCTCTCCCTAGGAAGTCACATGTCAAGGTTCATGCCGCACACACATGCTGCACACACAAAACCCTTACGTTGACATGAAATTGTCATATGAATATTGTAAAATTGAAGTGAAGCAATATCAGAATTGTTTAAAATACTGATTTCACTCACTTAATTTAATACTGTTTTCTAAAATTATGATGTGACAGTGCCCCTCCGATGCCACAAATCAATAGTTTAGACCCACAGCTGAAAATAGGAAAATGAACACCATTTGCCTCCCCACCTCCAAAATTAAAGATCTAGTTTCGCTCCTGAATTAGATCAGCATATTCAAAATATCCAAGCCCCTAAGAAACTCCAACACATGCTACTGGCAACTGGAACCTTAAAAAAATTGTGGATGAAAACTCAGAAAGCCCAAAATATTTCATTTAAGGTAAACATCATCCTTGCAGGTACAAATATGAAACAAGCATCTATGTCTTGTGCACAAAAAGGGTTCAAAACAGAACTTAAGTCTTTCAAATCTAAGTTCCCAGAGCAGCTTTGCTACAGATGATAAACTACAAGTAAGCACTGAAACTGTAAAACAAACGAACACACATATTTGACTAAAGATTTTAGGAGCTTATATGAAGTCTATCACATGTGACTGGAAAAAGAAAGTTACAAGAAGCCTGTTTGCAAATATTTATTTTATTCTTTTAATTGATGTCGATAACTGAAAGTAAAGAAGGTAAACTTCAGTGTATTTTATTATCACATTGTCTCCACTACAAACACATGCTTTTAAAAACCTAAATTTAACATCTAAGTTGCTGGAACTCAACTGCCATAGTAGAATAATATACATACATGCCCAACGACACGCCCAAGTATTTGACCCAATAATCTGGGAAGTTGTCAAACTGATATGTATATATCAGCACCAAAATCGACATGGAGTACAGAATTACCACCAGCCAGAATGCATACATTGTTTTACGCCACACGTGGTATGAAATCTGGAATGAGGAAAAAAAAAAAAATACTTACAATAACATCAACATGATAAATGTACAAACAAAATATTTCTACAATCAAGTTTATGAAGAGATGAAACAAAGAATTTCACTGGTTTTTACATGCGACATGTTTTTATCTATTTATTCTAAAATATAAATTAAATGCACATGTCCATGTGTTATGAATTTACACTGAAATAATGGCGATATCAATCTCTAATAATTAGCTGTAATATCATATGCAACTTATACCTTGCAAAAAACGTATGATGAAAAGGAATTCAAGATCCAAAATTAACAAGAATAAGCAAATCAAAAACTGGTGGAGTGTGGAGAGATTTGGGCGGCACTTAACATCGGAGTCATGAGAGCCAATGAGGGTGCAGCGAGGCGAGTAAGGAGAGGTGCAAGAATGCAAGGGCAGGGGAAATGGGATATTCCCAAGAAAACCTGCCTACCAACGGCATCGTCCAGCGCAATTCCCACATGCGAAAATCCGAGGGCGACCCCACCGGGAATCGAACCTGGTTTGCCTTGGTGGGAGGCGAGTAGTCTAACCACTACACCACCACGGACCCTCAAGAATTGGTCATGCAGCCTGCATTTTCCTTGCCTAAACAGGAAATACAGAACAATATCTATGTAAAATAACACAGTTGTATGCAGCAAAGAAAAAATATTGCACTCAATCACAGGCAGTGATTCCTTTGACATACTAAGTACAGCTGTAATGTGTTAAGTTCAAATTTTTGATATAGCTCACTTTTAAAAATGCTTAAAACAAAATATAACTACATAAAAGAGAACATTATTTATGAATACAAGTTTTGATAGATGCTATCTGCAAATATGACTAAGAACAAGTTCACCATTACAAATATTTACATACTTTTTGAATACTGTATCTACAGAAAAAATCTTGTCCAGTAAGTTTGCTGATTTCACACATATTACATAACAGAATAAAATTTTGAGGAAAATAATTGTTTCAAAAACAACATTAATGTGAATGTAATTCCTTGAAAGTCTGAGTAACTCCAAGCATTTGTACTACATACATATGTATACATATGGAGCTGGTTCCAGAATTACAATTTGTAAAATTAACAACTGTAGGTCAATAAATAGCAGTAAGTGATGGGTGCTATTTCAAGGCAGAGTATTTATATCCTACAATATTTTCTGTTAAAAAAATTTTATCTGCCTAAAACCTTGAACAGATATTGTGCTATTAGTTCAAGATGCACGTGACCAAAACTCATCTTTGACTCCTTTGTTCCCAGTTAACTTGTTCAGCAGGCCAACATGAACAAAGGCACAAATGCTCGAGTACCATGCATATTTTTGCTGTGATAATAAAACAGAAAAAGAAGTCTGCATTCAAAAGTGGTGTAATTGTAGGGCGTTCATGCTTTTTAGCATTCTGGCAAAGAGATTTCTTAGAAAAAGTGCCTTGGTCTACTGTCAGTGGTGTCTTTGCTAAGTGGAAATGCCATAGAAACACTGTCCCCAAGCATCATTCTTGTAGGCCTACAAAACTAACGAGGACTAGTGAATTCTCTAGCTCATTGTGCAAAGCAACATCAGACCACAGATGCCAGCAGGGAACAAAACTGCCTCACGGTCCAGCAAGATAGTGGAACGTTGGCGGCCAATCAGCACTTTGAGACCAACTTGCCAGACGGCAACCTGATCATCAGGGAATGTTCCGCAGCAGACGACAGCCACAAGGCCCGTTTCCAGAGCCTCCTGTGGCCGATCCGCAAACTGATACGTCCACATCAAAGGAATCATCATGCCATTTCACTTATGTGTACATGCCTATTCTGTGATCAGACAGCCATGTGAAATTATTGTAGGCACTTCCACCATAACTCAGGTTCAAAGATCAGCGATAGGACTCTCCACTACGAGATGGTAACACAAGGTTCTCAAGGTCACGCTGTTGCAAGGACACTATTGGTCGCATGAATCACTGCCCCGCATAATTTGAACTGGTGCAAACAACAATGTCACTGTATTATGGAACAATGGAAGAAGGTCTAGTGAAGTGGCAAGTCGCAGAAGAAATGCGAAACTTGGATGAACAAGTGTGGACCTGGCAGATACCAGACAAAAGATATTTACCCAAATAGGCCCTTTCCTGTATTAGAACAATAATTCTCCAGGCCTTAAAGCAAGACAGACTGTGTCATGGTTTGAAGACAAACAGGTAGGCCTGCTTGCTGACATGCTCAAAGCACCACTTTGCTTAACTGTACATTATCGGGATGAGCTGGAGCGTCATTTGCTTGCCACACCCACTCAACCAACAGACAAATGTTGACTATTCACCAAGTTACAGGTTGAAAGGAAACAGCAGCTGTGTGCGAGAACTTAGTGAACAGCTTCTCCTGAAAGTTTAGCAATGCAATAACAGCAAAATGAGGTCCAACATCCCCCTGATCGCACGGCTGATCTGGAACAGCAGCGGCAACAGTCCTACAACTTTTGGCCACAGAGTAGAGAAACCTTTATAATACAAACCTCACGGGATATGACTTTCTGCAGTTTGTAATAATGAGGTTTGTAATAACTAGCATTTACAATAATCATTAAAATAATGTCAAAGTACGAAGGAATAGGCAGTCGTAAAATGCAGGTAGCAATTTGTGGAGGTTTGTCGGAGAGGTAATAGTGAAGACCAGCAGAGCAGGGAAAGTCGGGGAGAACACAGGAGGGAAGAAAAGAGGGCTGGACGGACAGAGTAAATGTGGTGCCAAGGGTAGAACCAAGGAGGCTGTGTTGCGGACAAGATGAGGCAAGTAGGAGGAAGAGCTGTAGAGAAGGAACCACGGTTGGTCTTCTTCGGGAGCTCGGTTATTAAGAAGTAGAGCTGAAGGGAGTCAGGAAAGTACTTATTTAAAAGGCAGCACTTGAGGGGCCAAGTAGGGGATTTGAGTGACAGGGTGAACAGCATAAGGGGAAGGAGTACAGATAAGGTGGTTCCATTGCATGTGGGGGGTAATGATCTTGTTTATAAGGAGGTAGGGGAAGTTAGGGAGGATTTGAGGGGGCTGTTGAACAAGGTGAAGGAGAAATTTCAGAGAGAAAGGGTAGTGGCTAGCAGGGTGTTGGTCAGGAAGGGAATAAATTACGCAAAGACTGTGTCAGCAAGTGAGGAGTACGAGAGGGTATGCAGGGATTTCAGGGCCACGCTCATACAGAGCAGGAAGTGGAGTAGGGACCAGGTGCATCCGACAGAGCAGGGAAAGATGCTTAGGAGATCTGTTAGGCAGGGTGTTTAGACAGAGTTAGGGTAGCAGGGAGGGCTGAAACAGCAATCAAAACAAAGTAGGAGGGAAAGTTGGGGCCAGAAGCAGAGCCAACAGGGGGAGTGAGCACGGAGGAGATTGTAGGGGTGAAGAGATGGGGAAAGCAAAGGATGATTGTAAGTCAGACTGACAGCGTAAAATTAATGGTGGTAAACTGTAGGTGTGTGTACAGCAAGCTGGAGGGCTTCTGGGGTGAGGTTAGGGATATGGGGTGGACATAGTGGTGGCAGAGAGGACACATGGCTAAGTGAGGAAATTCTAGACAATGAACGTGGACGAGATAAGTTTACCATCTTCAGAAGAGACAGGGAGTGGAGAAGGGGGAGGAATAATAGTGTGCTTGAGGGAGGGATTGAAAGGGTCTGTAATATGGACTAGCAGAGAAGTTGAAGTGATGGAAATTGAAGAAAGTGGGAGAGGTTAGAGTACCACGTTGCTGGCAGCGTGCAGGTCAACAGGACACGGGTGGCAAGCCATTGAGGAAATCAAGGGAAGGATTGAGAAGCTGAAGGACAGGCAGTGGGTTGTAGTGCCAGGACATCTGAATATGCCGGGTGTGTAACGGATGGAGGGAGTAGAGGGTATGGGCACCATGATGCAGAGAACGGCAACACAGTTAGTCAACAGGTGCTTAATCTAGGCAGTAGAAATACCTACAAGATGGAGTGAGGAGGGTGTTGGTCAAGCCTGGGAATGCTATAGTTGGTATAGTAATTATTGGAAGGAATCAGTGATCAAGACATTCCTGATGTGAAAATANAAGCCTGGGAATGCTATAGTTGGTATAGTAATTATTGGAAGGAATCAGTGATCAAGACATTCCTGATGTGAAAATAGGGCTTGGGGGGATGAAGGTAAAACAAGCTAAAGAGAGGATGCTGTTGTAGTATGGGCAAGGAAACAAGAAGGATTGCGAAAAACTTCCAGAGAGAAAGGCTTGCGAAGTAAAAGGAAATAATAAGGAGAAAAATGTTCAGCCGAAAACAAGATGGGGAATGGAGAGGGATGACTGGGGAAGTTGGGTTGCTGACAGACTAAGGGGCTGTACAGACACAAGAAACAACAGTGTAAAGATACAGAGGGTATGGAGGAGAACAGAGCGNAAGAAACAACAGTGTAAAGATACAGAGGGTATGGAGGAGAACAGAGCGGCGTAGACAGTCCATCGTTGTGAGGTCAGTGAGATTGAAATTTTTTTAGGCAGAGGAAGTAATAGTAAAAGGTCTTAAGAAGTTCAGGAAGGGCCTGGAAATGTAGTGAGGGGNGAATTTTTTTAGGCAGAGGAAGTAATAGTAAAAGGTCTTAAGAAGTTCAGGAAGGGCCTGGAAATGTAGTGAGGGGGAGGATAGGATGAATTTGCCACCGGGCAGCCCACCAATAGCAAGTCTGGTAGTAATAAGTCTTTATTAATGGCGACTTCTTCACATGTATGGCATTTGCATCGCTGAGATTGATTTCTAAAGGCTATGAAAAACCCTTCCAGTTGCAGAGTTTAAACACTTAACAAGACGCGGTGAAAGAAAATGAACATATTTATTACCTGGAAGGTAAGGATGAAAAAGAGGAAAAGTGCCATGTAAATAATGCGAAGCACAGTCATTTTCTCGCCAACAAAACTGATTACGAACAGCATGATTGCCACTATCCATATCCAGAACTTTGTCAAGAAGTGCTGCACAAGTTCACCTAATTTCTTCATGAATGGACTTGACTCTGGTTCTCTCTGATCAGAAAACCCTGTAAAAGAAACAAAGCAGTAATTATACATTGAAGAGATTATACTACAAGAAACTTTTAAAAATTCAATACTACTGACACATTTGACATCAAACGTGCCTCCTTTCCCTTTTGGGCCCCTGTTGACACACACTCCGCGCACCAGCCCTGCGTTCTCCAAGAGGAGTTTTGCAGCGGTACGTCAGCCAGTGCAGGCTCAAGCAGCACTCTCTCTTCAGTTCAAGGTCGTGTGTACCATTCTTCATCATTTTGGATTACATGCAAGTACAAGTGAATTTGTATTGTGTACATTATTTTCAGACAGCTTATCTTGTGCACCTTTGTACCCGCTTCATGGCGAACTTTGGGGGACGACCCAGAGACAATCACAATTTGAATTTTCGCTTGCAAAAAATATGCAGCAGGTGACGTTGCTAACCATTCTACACTTGCCACAGCCATGGCCCCCTCCCGAGAAGAGACATAAAGCTGTGCACACCACAGCACGCCCTTGGAGCTCAGGATTAGCTACGGGCCAGCTGATGCCTCCTGTTGGTCCACAACCTACTTCACATCGTGGCGTGTGTGCCTACCCCTTCGGCCGCGGAGGGAAGAAAAGCTCAGCTTCGGCAGCCTTCGGCCATCTCTGCCACTTCTCCACCGCACTCCCCACGCTGGCCCTGTATCTCAGGTATATATACAGATAGCAGACCAGAGTTCACAGCTGACGCTCGCAGCTCTGTCGTAGAACATTACTCTGCCCGGCCGCATACCGACTTCTTCAACCACTAGGTGATCCTCACAGAATGTCACTCTGCCCGAACATATACAGACATCACTTTCGTCTACCAGCTATCACAGCTCTAGTCAAGAACATCAGGCTATCTGCCTGCTCACTGAAGCCACCCATGCTTCAATGCTACCCTGCTAGCCACGCACGCTCAGCCAAGAGTCAGAGTACCAAACCACTGGGGTCACCCTTTNCATGCTTCAATGCTACCCTGCTAGCCACGCACGCTCAGCCAAGAGTCAGAGTACCAAACCACTGGGGTCACCCTTTTTTCCCACTGTGCCACCGCTTCTTCCAAGAATAGGAGTCCATGTGGTTGGCATCCTAGGATCAGCCTTTCACATGGGAAGAGCAATGCAGACACGTCCAGCGAGTCCTGGAGAGACTTGAACTGCACTNTCCTAGGATCAGCCTTTCACATGGGAAGAGCAATGCAGACACGTCCAGCGAGTCCTGGAGAGACTTGAACTGCACTGCCTCACTTGCAAACTTTCCAAGAGTCACTTTGGAAAGAAGACTGTAAACTACCTGGGGCACGTGGTCACACCAGAGGAGCTCACCAACAAGAAGCAATTACACCACTTCTTAGGTCTATTTAACTGACTACGCGATTTCGTACCAGACATCGCTCGACAGATGGCACGCCTCCACCCGCTCCTAGAGAATACATGTTGGCGGTGGGGAGCAGAATACCGCAATGCCTTCCAAGCGAGAGGGGAAGTGGTTACCTAGCGACCAGCATGGCGACCTTGCGTACTCTTTCTCTCTCTCTCTCTCTCCTCTTACTATCTCTCTCAACCGCGCACTTTCTTCCTCCCCTTAAATGCCTTCAAGATGAGAAGCTGTTGTCTAGTGAGTCTCTCTGCCGCTACCCCTTACATGCCTGGCCGCACAATGGCACAGAACAAGTACAGTGCGCCTAGCAATTGTAGAAATTTTATCAAGATTATTCATTGCTCATAATAGTCACACCTATCATCACTAGTATATAAAGCCAATGGTTTCATTTGAAAATTTTATGCAATACATTTTAAGAAGGAATGATTATTTGCAAAGATGTTTTCTTTTGTGATTAAAGAGAGTTTTTTTCCATAAAGTTGGTGTTTAAATGTAATTGGCATAAAATCAACATAATTTTAAAACAAAATATTAATTNCGACCTTGCGTACTCTTTCTCTCTCTCTCTCTCTCTCCTCTTACTATCTCTCTCAACCGCGCACTTTCTTCCTCCCTTTAAATGCCTTCAAGATGAGAAGCTGTTGTCTAGTGAGTCTCTCTGCCGCTACCCCTTACATGCCTGGCCGTACAATGGCACAGAACAAGTACAGTGCGCCTAGCGATTGTAGAAATTTTATCAAGATTATTCATTGCTCATAATAGTCACACCTATTATCACTAGTATATAAAGCCAATGGTTTCATTTGAAAATTTTATGCAATACATTTTAAGGAGGAGTGATTATTTGCAAAGATGTTTTCTTTTGTGATTAAAGATAGTTTTTTTCCATAAAGTTGGTGTTTAAATGTAATTGGCATAAAATCAACATAATTTTAAAACAAAATATTAATTNGAGTTTTTTTCCATAAAGTTGGTGTTTAAATGTAATTGGCATAAAATCAACATAATTTTAAAACAAAATATTAATTTAACTTAATGGACAGCATCTTTGCAAATAAAATCATATGCCCAGAAGCATAATTATATTTGACCTCCCCTTGTCACCAATAATTGTTTGAACATTGAGCTACTTGTATTATTACAAAGCATAAAGTTCATTTTCAGTAACTTCCTGTGGGGAAATGTAAAGATTTAAAATTTAAATTATAATTTATTTCAATAGAGACACGTCTTTTGAATAAACTGGTATTCTATAAGGGCCTATTCGACACCTTTTGTCGTCTAATAATGGGTAGCAGTAAGCACCGAGCCCGAGCGCAGCGTAACTCATGACAGGAGTGTGTACGGGAAAATAAGACGTGATTTTGAATGATTAATTATAAAAGACCATAAATAAATTAATTTTAATCGCCATATTTATTCGTTTCTGTCTCAAAATTACAAGTTTTCTTTGCAGTGAAAGATAATTAATTACTTCAAAAGACAGACATTTGCCACGTGCACAAGGTGTCACCAAAATGCAGCGGCTTGGAGCGGCAAATAGTTTCACACCTTCTATCGCTTCATCTTCCCCAGCTGCCCGTCGTGAACATACTGCCGCCTGATCGATTATCTCTCCGTGCGCTTTCAGCGTGCTCTAAGCTGATTGAATGCCCGTTATACATTCTAAATTTGACTTGCATTCAACACTACATTATTTTCATTTTCAGAGGTTTGAAAGTTTTAGACTGGCTTGTATTTGGTGTCAGATTACAATCAGTTAAATACGGTATTTTTAAATGTTATAGTATTCTTTATTTAAACAAGTTGAGGTGAAATGTTTTTTAATGCATAATTTACAGTAACACTAATAAGTAATACCTTTTTTTTTAATTCCAATTTTTATCGTGTGACNTGTTTTTTAATGCATAATTTACAGTAACACTAATAAGTAATACCTTTTTTTTTAATTCCAATTTTTATCGTGTGACGCGCCACGAGTGAAGTCATTCTCTCATATAGCCTCGCCAAGGCCACGACCCCCTCCTAAGAAGATCCATTATGCCTGACGTCACAAGGTGCCTGCCAAGCCAGGGTGGTTTGCCGGCCGTTGCTGCCTGCTGCACTGCAACCCACTTCGCACAATACCCAAAGAACTACAGAATTTTTCATGTTGCATCAGTCTTACACTGTTTTGTCGAAAGCTCTGCTCCGCACGACACTGCAGCGCTGCCCATTAGCGTACTGAAGCCCTCATGCTTCCAGTTACTTTGTAGCCTTACACTCAGCTATCACAAGTGCGAGCATCACAGTTCTGGGGTTGCCCTTGCCCCCTGCGCTGCCGCNGCATCACAGTTCTGGGGTTGCCCTTGCCCCCTGCGCTGCCGCGTCTTCCGAGACACAGGTAACTATACCAGTTGGCAACCTAGCACCGGCCCTTCAGGCCTCAGTCAGGGTACAGGCTGGATCATGTGTTTTAATTGAACAATCAATAAAACAGGCATAAATTGGACTTGGTCAAGTTCTCTCTCCAGCACTCTGTATTCCTACACCTTGTTCTTTCTCTTTCCGGTTTGTCACCTGTCCTAGTAAGACTCTTCTAGGGTTAACCACGAGCCGACGCCTTGCTCCTTTCCTCTCCTATTGATAGCTGTCTCGAAGTGCAGCTTTAGGAAGCTTGCCTTCCTGGGTCTCACTAGAGCAGTTGTCTCCTGGACTACCAACCTTCCAGTAAGTGCCTGGGTCAATGGAGTCCTGCTCTTTGTGACACTTGGGTCAAATCGCGACGTTCCGCATGCCAAGTCTCTGGGTTCAAGACCAGTAGTAGAGGCCTCCCATCTCACCTGACCTCTGCATCCCTCATTCCATTAGGCTGTGTCTACCCCTTACTGGCCACCCACTATCAACCTAATTGGTAACCCCCACCACCTTATGCCTCATTATAGGGCTGGACGAGGCAAAGCTGCCAGGCTTGGGTTAGCTCAGGCTGGGGTACGAAGGGAAAGCGGCCCAGTTGACAAGCAGGTATACTCCTAGAAGAAAGAGGAGGCTGCACGTCAAAGAGGGTCAACCACCAGCTCATCAAGCTTTACTTCTAACCTCCTCTGGTANCGGTTCATCAAGCTCCACTTCTAACCTCCTCTGGTACGTACCACGTACAGTATTTCCGCTGCCACCTACGCCACAGAAGAAGACACCTACCTTTGTTTGGCCAGCTAACGTTACCAGGGTAGTCAGGGCCCTTACCGTCACACCAGCTTACATTTCAACCAGTGCACCCAATCGCCCATCACTCACCTGCGTACCACCCAAAGCTCAACACACCATTATTGGTGGCCAAANTCAACCAGTGCACCCAATCGCCCATCACTCACCTGCGTACCACCCAAAGCTCAACACACCATTATTGGTGGCCAAAGTCAACAACTCAGGCACCAGGAAAAACCTGTTCAAGCTACAACCCCGGCTTCACCGTCGTCCAGGGGGAGAAGTACTTTGGCCTTACCCTCCAACAGCAAATCCCACTATGGGTAAGTGACAAGGCCACACGTGTTTATTAGCTANGAAGTACTTTGGCCTTACCCTCCAACAGCAAATCCCACTATGGGTAAGTGACAAGGCCACACGTGTTTATTAGCTACACTTTATTTACAGATAATGTACAGCTCTAATTATACTCAAAATCATATCTAATAAGGTCAGAAGTTGTATTTTATTGATGTACATATCAGAATCCTCGTCTACTGAAATTCTGCATGTATGAAAATTTTTNAGGTCAGAAGTTGTATTTTATTGATGTACATATCAGAATCCTCGTCTACTGAAATTCTGCATGTATGAAAATTTTTCGACAGTTCCCTGAAAAATGGTAGATAAGGAGTCCACTGTATTTACATCAAGTTTAAATTTGTTTA
Organism: Clitarchus hookeri; assembly: GCA_002778355.1. NCBI lineage: Eukaryota > Metazoa > Arthropoda > Insecta > Phasmatodea > Phasmatidae > Clitarchus > Clitarchus hookeri. The sequence continues at coordinate 100,729 of NQII01000921.1, read as the reverse complement.
TTTTAAGCAACAGCTTAAATGTTTTGTTAATTGAATACGTTATCAAACAAATTATTTCGTATCAACGGCCAACAAAAATATTTTAGTGAAGTAATTGTCCAAGGCTCATCACATGTTTAGGATTTACGAAGTGAACAGTATATTTCAGTGTTTTGTAAATAACATTTTTCAAAATTGTTGTTAGAATATTTGAAATTTGATGTGGCCTTAAAAAAAATGCCTTTTTCACCCTAGTTCATTTTATTGAAAATCCAACTATTTTTAATTGTGAAGTTAAATTTGCTGAAAATGTTTGCATTGTGCATTTTTCACATTGGTATTAACAGCAACATATTTAGAACATTTTGTTTTGCATGAGGTTTTGAAATGTACATGGTCAATATAAACACCTTTTTTAGTGTAGTCCATTATATAAAAAAATCCAATAATCTTTATGTGCGAGTTTAACTCAACTGAAAACGTTTAGTGTGCATTTCTTGCATTTTGTTCTTTCGATGAAGTTGCAGCTTTCGAGTTATAGGAATTTGAACGTTATTTCTGTACGAGAAAAATTGTTCACCGCATCATCAAACCGATGGCCAGTTCAAATTCAAAGAGCCGCATAACAATAGCGTCTCACGAAAGCTGATAAACTANCGCATCATCAAACCGATGGCCAGTTCAAATTCAAAGAGCCGCATAACAATAGCGTCTCACGAAAGCTGATAAACTAGAATTCCCCACCCCATCAATAAAATAAACAGAACTATAACCAATATGTTACCTGCACATAAAAATTGAACAGGTGGCAACCAGCTACAGTAACCTTAGTAACGGACTGAAGATCTTGATCTTCTGGTGTGTGCCATTGAAGATATAGATTTAGTTTACAAACATTGTTTCATTCACAGACAGAACAGCCCTGGCAAAGTAATACATTGTGGCCGCACTACCTTTCGAGAACTGTCAAAACTTACTTAAGTAATATGAAATGGAGAATACAAAGTGTGTTAGTACAGTACTGAGCATATTATTAAAATACTCGCCTCTTGTTGCTGCACCAACAGTTACTTGAAGGGGAGCCACCATATCTTGTAGAGTTGACGTGTTGTGCTGCTCAAACGTCTCCTGCATGAACTGACGAAGCGTGAGCCAGAACATTATGGTGTACAGCACCTGTGGCAAATTAAAACGATAATTGCTTTACTTAGTATCTGGAAAGCGTTCAAGGCTCGTCTACTGGGGGCCTATTGTGATGTTGGTGAAATGACTACTTATGACAGGAGTGGATGCACGTAAATCTAATTATTTGACAACTGAAGACTATACTATTGCAGTCAGCTGCCTGCTATGATCTAACAGTTAATGCTCGAGTATTTTCATTAAGTTTCAATGCTTACAACTACAAGAAAGAAACGTTTAGCTTGTTTTATCACAAAAAAATTATACGCCAGATATAGAACTACAACTTAACAGTCTGAGTACTCCTAATGTAATGTTACACTGCAGTACACTTCATAGAAATTACTAGTGACCTACTATATAGTTTCCTGATTATATCGCAGTTACATGGAGNAACTACAACTTAACAGTGTGAGTACTCCTAATGTAATGTTACACTGCAGTACACTTCATAGAAATTACTAGTGACCTACTATATAGTTTCCTGATTATATCGCAGTTACATGGAGTTTGCAGTGGCATTACAACCACCACAGTTTGTGATGAAGTGAGGATATGCACCGACAAATTCTTCATGAAGTTTGCAGCAATATATATAGTATTACATTAGCAAAACGTAAAGCATTAACACATTTCAAAATTTAGTCAAGAATTTCCTTAAATTGTTTTACTATGTCTGTATTGCTTGAGAGCTGTTTTAATCTATTCAAAAATAATTCATATATTCCATTAATTTTTTTTTTAATTAGAGTGAAATAATAGTTTGCGGACTATACCAACAACACTGTCTAACATTTTCAAAATAATAGATAACTTAGTGGTAACGAGATTACCGTCTTGAGAAGCAGCGGTGGTGTAGTGTCATATTGCTCGCCTCTTGCTTAGGTAAACCGGGTTCGATTCGTAGCAAGGTCGGTCCTCGATTTTCGAATGTGGGAATGGTGCTGGTCAATGCAGATGGTCGGCAGGTTAACTCTGAGATCCTCAATTTCTCCATCCTTTCATTCCGGCGCTGCTCCATACCCATATTGCTTCATTCTCATCGGCTCTCAAGACCTCGATGTTAAGAGCCGTCCAAACCTCTCCATTCTCCTCCTCTGCTCATCACTGCCTTACAATATATAATTTGCATTTTGCAAATAATTAAAGTGGGCTTTGTATCACTTGGTTAACAAAACTGTGCACGTAAATTAAAGATCATGCCAAGAGATCAGCTGGAATCATCACCGTTAACTGCCTACCTATCTTAGGAGTGTAATATCTTGATCATACAGAATCCTTGGCGTGGTAGGAAAAATGTGTTGAGTACAAACTAAATCTGGAAGTTATTAAAGGTTGCCAGCATGTAAATCCAAATGTTTTGAATTTTTGTTTTACTACTGTGTACAATCTTTATTAGAATGGTAAATAACTTTAGTGGAGTGGAGAGGCTCCCGTGGCGCTTAACGACAGCCATCTCGAGAGCCGGTGAGGATGAAGCAAGGAGCTGAGTGCTCTGGCTGTGAGTGGACATAAAGCAGGAAGATGAACTGCGACATAAAACGACAGCCCACGAAGGACGCACCTTGGCGAGGATGGGCTTGCAGGGCAGGCGCAGGGACTTGACAAAGCCGATCTGCTTGAGGTTGATGCCCTCGACCTCCTGGGGCAGCTCGGCCTCCGTGAGGTCAATGCCGTAGATGTACTGGGACATGAGCAGGAAGAGGGCGTAGAAGACCAGGAAGGGAGAGCAGTGCAGCATGGAGCGTCGCTGGTTAGGGATGATCCACAGGACGCTCGCCCACAGCAGCAGCACGAACGTCAGCCAGCTGTGGTAAGTGATGCTCCATGCCTGCGACCACCAACACGCTACATCCTACTTACTATGTACACAACACATTACTGTACTCCGTCCTGTGTCCTGGTTTGGCATCACACTCTTACTACAAGTTACTTCAGCTTTTTTGAAATTCTATCGCTAACCTTGGTTGTACTGCTGCAAGAATCACATTTTAATTCTAACTCTAATGAGAAATGCTATTGAAGTTTACACAAATTACAAATACCTACACCGACATGCTTGAATTAAAATCACTGGATGATAACAGAATATTTTATGTACTTTACAAAATATAACAGAATATTAATTTTAAAAAAACTTCTGCTCTTTTAAAAGTTTACTGCCAATTTTTCTCTTAAAGTCAATGTGTTAAGCCAGCCAAACTTATCAGCAAATGTAATTAAGGAGGATTTTTATTTTGAACAATCATTGTTTGTGCTCAAAAATACTTTAGCAAAATAACTTTTAGCCAAAATATATTCAACAACACCAAAAACAGACGGCGACGACGACAATAATACTAATAATATACAATGTGCTATANAGCCAAAATATATTCAACAACACCAAAAACAGACGGCGACGACGACAATAATACTAATAATATACAATGTGCTATAGCTGAAATGAATAAAAACCAAATGAAGTCACTTTGTCCAACCCTATACTAACTTTCTCTTCATAAAAAATTTTTCATTCTGTAACTTGTAATTCAATGAAATTCAATCCAAAAATACTCACCATCTCTCGCAACGACTCAATGAAGAATATTAACTTCAAATTTTTAGTACATAAAAGTTAAGACGACCTGTAAACTTTTCGAATTAAAGATTACAATCAACATTGACATATTTGGATGAATATGGTAATACATGTCGCTTAGCAGCCTCAAAAACAAATCAATAGCTAAGCAGAGTCAAGATGGCAATTTGACTCACCATCATCGTAATACTGGTTCCCACATATGATGAACGACTGATCACCTGGAAGAGAGCAAGAAAGCAGTCCAAAGTCTTCTCGCAGAGCCCCACATCCTGTTCAGTCTCCTCTGAAAACAGAACCAAATAACAATCTTGCCATACCTCCCTCTGTGGCACAGTTGGCTTGAGTTGTGAGTGCACACAGGACCAGGGCTNCCCAAATAACAATCTTGCCATACCTCCCTCTGTGGCACAGTTGGCTTGAGTTGTGAGTGCACACAGGACCAGGGCTGGATCTAGATGGGGAGATAAAGGAGCAGCAGATGGGACCTTGAAGGAACAGGTATGTGACTCAATTTCAAGTTTAAGGAAATAAACTTCTGTAAATATTATTGAAATGTTTATCAAATAAAATACATACTTTAAACAATTAGTTTCTTTGGTGGGCGACATAAAAAAAGCCATAAGTCTTTAACTTTCAGAATAAGATATGACGGTCGTTGAAACTGCGGAAACAGAGAGTATTTTGGCTGGCTGGCCATCCGTCGCCTTTCGATGTTGAAAAAGGCAAACGGAAGTAAAGGAGCGAGGCTAACTGGGGAAGTGGGGAGACTTGCTGAGACCTGAGACAGCAACTGTCAGCACCAACACTATTTGTTTGACAATGTTCACCAGTGTTAGCGAGTGTATGTAGTGGGCATTCAGTGCTGCAGTGAAGACGTTCTAGTTTGTGTTGAATACTCTACACTGTACACCAGAACAACTCTCCTGTCTTCAATTGCAATTTGTAAACCAACTTTTCCCTCTACCCAACACAAATAGCTTATTTCTAGCATTGCTATCTTTTTAGAGACTGTTTTAAACTCAACATTAAGTCTCGGTTGTTTTGTGTTGATCTTGTAGTGCTTTTGTTCTGTGTTCACTACAGCCTAGTGAAAGGAATTAAACAGTTGTACTTCACCATGTACACTGACTGGAGGAGGGAAGACATGCTTCTTGAGAGAACTCATTTGCCATGCAAATGTTCACTCCACTACTGCTATGCTATGACAAACTCACGATTCACTGAACATTTTTTAAATGCCTTCGTAGTTTCTTATTTCAATCAATTGTGTGCTTTGGCAAATGACAGTGCAGTCAGTTCATGCATGTGGCGTGTATGTTCCATGTGTCAGTTTATTACACATGGTGTACAAGATTATGCCCAGAGGGCTCAAGTATGAACTGTTTAAAAGGTCTATGTTAGTTAATAAACAATCTCATTTATTGTTTTTGCTCGTGTACTCCTGCGCACATCCACGTAATATTCAGCATCAGTGTTCCATTTCCTCTCGTTTCAATCATACTGCAGCCTTCATACATGCACTTGGCTATGGGGTCACCTCAGTGCGGAGATACATTCCCCGCTTCCAATGGCCATTTGCAGTCTTTTTTTCTGAACTCTAACTAGATGGTGTATATCGTGAGATCTGCGGGTGCTACATATCTTGCTTTCTTTGATATAGTTATTCAGTTCATGTAATTTGTTTTAATATATTTTATTCATCCCTGCAGCTGGCTTGGGCCTTATGCTGAACAGGGGGCCCGTAATTAATTGCCTTGCCATACTGTCTTTACCACTGATGCAACTTTTGCGTTCACCTCCGGATGATCCAAATGAGACATCAACTACGGTAATTTAATTTATGACTTAGGGCTTTTGTGTGGGTTTACGTCATTGTAACATTTGNCAAATGAGACATCAACTACGGTAATTTAATTTATGACTTAGGGCTTTTGTGTGGGTTTACGTCATTGTAACATTTGTTTGTGACACCTGGTGTGATTTAACATGTTTTATTCTGTGTGTAATAAATGCAGCATGGCTCTGGATTTGAAGTGCATGTTGTGTAAGCATCAACATCTGCCTGCACCTGCATTAGGCGTGTTCCTTGGCTGACAGTCAAACAGAATAGTTTCATGGTTAGTCAGTGTCACTTTAATCAGCCATGTGGTGNCAAATGAGACATCAACTACGGTAATTTAATTTATGACTTAGGGCTTTTGTGTGGGTTTACGTCATTGTAACATTTGCTTGTGACACCTGGTGTGATTTAACATGTTTTATTCTGTGTGTAATAAATGCAGCATGGCTCTGGATTTGAAGTGCATGTTGTGTAAGCATCAACATCTGCCTGCACCTGCATTCGGCGTGTTCCTTGGCTGACAGTCAAACAGAATAGTTTCATGGTTAGTCAGTGTCACTTTAATCAGCCATGTGGTGNAGGCGTGTTCCTTGGCTGACAGTCAAACAGAATAGTTTCATGGTTAGTCAGTGTCACTTTAATCAGCCATGTGGTGATGTCAAGACCTTAGAACTGTCTCTTCTCACCGAGTGACAGAGTGCAAACTATAGCCTGGTGCCCTACGATCTCACTCTACAACTCAACACCTGTAAACTGTTAACTCCTACATTATGCCAATATCAACAAAAATATGTTATAACCAATACTCAAAAAAAAAAATTATAAACTAAAAAAAACACATTTCAGTGGCCACCAATGTTGTGTCTTGGAGATTAAATGATACACGAACACTAAAATTGATATCGCATAGAATATATTTTGTTATCTTATATCTTGAATTCACATAACTTCGACATCATAACACATTTCATAACACACTGTTGATACGAGCAAGATCCAGTTGAACATCAAGTAACCACAGAGGTTTTACACAAGTCTGCGACACTCACGCTATCAAGAGCTTCACACAACTCCGCGACACTAGCGCTATCAAGAGGCGTTTTAGTACATTACAACCAATTTATCAACCAAAATTTTGTAAGACCTTATTTCCAATANGAGGCGTTTTAGTACATTACAACCAATTTATCAACCAAAATTTTGTAAGACCTTATTTCCAATACTATGTCTGCAAAATTCTTCATGTCGTCGGTGACTTATAGGCTACGAGGTAATATCGCAGGCCCAAGTTCTCTGCGGGCAGGACAAAACACAGTCTCCCACTCTCCGCTACCAGGTCTGGTTCTATCTTCAAGAACCACTAAGACCTGAGCTGGTGCCTTCCAACCGGTTGATCTCTAGGGTTTGGGCTAAGATAAAGGGCAGGATATAGCTTGTATCCACCTTACTGCAGAAAACTGATGAAGATGCCTTCTATTTGCAGCAACATGATCTTGGGGTCTGTAGTTGGCTTTGCTGGTANTACTGCAGAAAACTGATGAAGATGCCTTCTATTTGCAGCAACATGATCTTGGGGTCTGTAGTTGGCTTTGCTGGTAACGGTCTACTGAGACATTGGTTCCAATGCTGGATGCAGCTGATCAGATAATGTAAGATGCATCACAGTTAGTCTCTGCTCTTTGTAGATGTTTTGTGCTAAGTTTCACATGTGGACCAGAGAATGAAGCAGCTCAGGCAGGAGGTTTCTGGGTTGCAAGCATGCAACCATTCTCATAAACTTGGGTCACTTCATGTGCCATCCATCAACAGTGATGGTCACACTGAGGGCACAGGACCTCTCATGAAATGATACCATTACTTGATGGACAAGAAGTAAGTGAGTGAATTAAGAGATTTGGATGACTCTTAACAACAAGGCCTTGAGAGCCAATGAGGGTGAAGTGAGGTGACAATGGAGCAGCGCTGTAACGAAGGTGCGGGGGAAACAGGAGATCCCAGAGAAAACCCACCGACCGGCGGCATCATCCGGCACGATTCCCACTTGCAAAAATCTGGAGTGAACCGACTGGGGATTGAACTCAGTTGGCCTTGGTGGGAGGCGAGCAGTCTAATGGGCCAGAAGGTGGGAAAAGAGCTACTCCATTCCGGCTTACACTAGAGCCAGCTCCTCTTCTAGCAGTATCAACCATCCATCATTACAATTGTGAAACATCGTTCAGCTAAACACACTACTGCGCATCAATATGTCTCTTTGTACAATACCCTTTTTCCTCCTCCCTACAAAAGTTCTCTTGACCTCGTGTTAAGCAGGGGAAGTTCTGATTCATGGAATCAGTGTAAACCAGAACTGCTGACTCACCCGGCCTTGCAATGGCTAGAAGCCACATGAACCTTACATTTGAGCCCATGAATACACAGAACCTGAGTTAAGTACCACCCTTGACTCTTTAGCCAGGATTCAGACGATCCCCNCCCATGAATACACAGAACCTGAGTTAAGTACCACCCTTGACTCTTTAGCCAGGATTCAGACGATCCCCTAGGCCATTACCCCACCTCTGCCTCGGGAATCACCACAAATGAGCATGAGGGAGGGACTGAAAGGTTCTTCACATGCCCTGTCTCTCTATGACAAAGGTGAGCATACCATAAAACTGCCTCTTATTTCAGGGATTGAGGCGAACCAGTCAGCAAGCCTAGAAACTTTCAAACAACAAACTGCCCTATATCCAGGATTAAACATAACACCCCTTCATATGTGCAAATGCACAAAGTCAAACACATTCTTCAAAAGGAGAAAATGAATATCCTCCACTGGCAGCAGCTCTATTGGAGAGATTGTTCAGCTTGCAACCACCGAAGGGAAATGGGTATGGGAGTAAGGTTACAAGGTACCCACATTGGCCCTTACATACCCTGGTGAAAGATGAGGGTGAAATGTGGTAGAGGCTGGTGAACCAACCACTCAGGGAATATTCACATCCATAACCTACACAAGACAACTTCCCATCAGGAAACATTTACTCCTCTTCTCCTGCGGATGCAATCTCAGTGCGTATGTCGCCACAGTGAATGATTACGTAACTGTACTCCTGCACATAGACATGATAAACTCACAGCATTTGTACATGTTTGAGCTCGTATATAGCTGCACAACATGTCTGCCTCGTCCCATACCTTCCTCACAACTGCTGTGTGATCCCTCGCCTGGCCTCACCTTGGCAGCAGACAAACATATACACCTGCAAAAACTTGACTCCTAACACTCAGTGCTGAGAACAGATGGCCCTTAGCACAACACTAGTCAACTTCACCAGCTGTCCGAACGACTGTCATTTNACACTCAGTGCTGAGAACAGATGGCCCTTAGCACAACACTAGTCAACTTCACCAGCTGTCCGAACGACTGTCATTTTGGGGCTACTGTTTTTGATTCTTCCATCTACTAAGATTGAGGTTGAGGTTCAAAATTTTTCACTAAGTTTACTTTAAAATATGGTCAGTTACTGGTACGTATTTGTTCAAATGCCAATTTCTAGAAATACTTAGTTTAAATTGGGAAAAAAAAANACACTCAGTGCTGAGAACAGATGGCCCTTAGCACAACACTAGTCAACTTCACCAGCTGTCCGAACGACTGTCATTTAGGGGCTACTGTTTTTGACTCTTCCATCTACTAAGATTGAGGTTGAGGTTCAAAATTTTTCACTAAGTTTACTTTAAAATATGGTCAGTTACTGGTACGTATTTGTTCAAATGCCAATCTCTAGAAATACTCAGTTTAAATTGGAAAAAAAAAAAAAAAAAAAAAAACCCAGTGACCTCATCAGCCATCTTTCCTTGAAGAGTGCAACACCAGTGGGCTTCCGACAGTGGAGCGTAGCTGAATGGAGGAGCAGAATGGTTTTGGGCAGCTCGTAACAAAGAGGTCTTGAGAACAGATGACTGAATTAAGGTGGATACAGAGCAACGCTGAAATACAAGGACGGCAGAAACAGGAGATCCCCGAGGAAACCTGCCACCAGCAGCATCATCCGGCACAATTNGCGCTGAAATACAAGGACGGCAGAAACAGGAGATCCCCGAGGAAACCTGCCACCAGCAGCATCATCCGGCACAATTTTCACATGCAACAATCCAGAAGTGGCCCCGCCGGGAGTCAAACCTGGTTCACCTTGGTGGGAAGTGAGTGCACTAGCAGCCAACCACAACCTCAGCTTCTGACAAGTGCACCCAAGAAAATGCAACACACATTCCTCTGACTTTCACAAACTAATCAAAAACTGCGAAGTGAACAGTATTTCAACAACAAGATGCATGTAAATTTGTATAAATGAAACCTCAATATACGTAGTATCGAACATACACGAAATCTTGGTCGCTATGTTAAAGTGCTGCGAGTCTGACAATGGTGGCAAATGCTCCATTGCAGAAACCTAAAGAAAAGTTATTGGTCTTCCATGACTCGAGGTATTTTGCAAGTTCAAGGCTTTGAATTATGGGAATACTAAAGGTGACAGAGGTAAGAACACAAGATGTCTCATCACTTTTATGCACAAGGTAATGAACATGGGTGCAGTCTTTTTATGAGCAAAATGTTTTGAACAGAATTTCAGGAGTAACTGTCAGTTTATAGAGTAATAATAATAAACACACACATGTACAGTATATAACATAAAAAAATATTCTAGACATGAATTTTCGTACACAACGTTAATAATGAAGATGCCCATTTCAGCCACCTCATTATATTGCCGTCACTTAAAAAATGTTCTCAATAGAAATTTTTACAGACAGGTGGCTACAGCGACAAACCAGAAAAAACAGGTGCTGGACTCTGTGTTGGCAAATCCTTTCAAAAAGACAGACAACTCTGGTGGATAACTTGTACACAGGACTTACCAACTGCACGCAGTTGACTGTCGTCATAGCCGTCTGTGATAGTCACACTCCCATGAGCATCCTGGTGCAAGTTTCCAGGCGGCGCAGTGCAGTTGCCTGCATTATACTTGCTGGTCGGGGACATTGCTCGAATCAGCTGTAACATCAACACACATTCAGGTGCAAGCCATTACTTTTGTTAAATGACGTGACACCCACTCTGTGCCTTAATTTGATCTGTACATTAGTATAGTTTTAGTTGAAAATATCACTTATTTTAAAACTAATAACTGTATAACTAGCTATCAATTTTCATAACCATTTTTATTCAACTTAACTAATTTCACTAATAAATGTTTTTATTACAAAATACTGTATTTTTATGAATGATCAAATTTTTAATTACCAAATTCTACTTAGTTAATCTATTTTTTAAACTCGCATTGTTAATGTCATTAAGAATGATCATGCAGAACAAAGCACAAAAATGCATGCCCAAACACAGCAAAAATTTTTTGTTAACTGAAAATAACAACTACAGTTTACATTTATAATTCAAAGATACCCATTTTAATACAGAGTTTTAATTCCTTTTTTTCTTAAATATGTGCTCCTATTTCTAATTATTAGTTTTGAATCAAAATTATTTACCTTTGCCAGTGCAAGTACCACAATGTTCTCAAAAATTGAACAGTAATGTAATCCTTAAGGCTTCCTACGATTGTCATAATTACATTACCTCCAAGATAATTAAGAATATGCCAAATGGGCAATAATGTTTAAACTATGGCATTAAAACTGCAGAAAATACAATTGCATAAAAAATGACCACCTCAAAAATAACATTTTAGCACAGAAAGTTTATAAAGACAAATGTTTAACAAACAGAACATGTTAAATGGGAACATTGGTAATTTGTTGGTACATCATACGCCAAAGTCCCCCCCCCCCTCTTTATCACTCTTTCCTATCACTCCAAGGCAAAAGTGCATATCTGCAGCAAGAAAATCAAATGCCTGAGTATGCACATCGCTACTGAGTGTTAACAAATGCTGCAAATACACAACTAGAAAAAAAAANGAAAATCAAATGCCTGAGTATGCACATCGCTACTGAGTGTTAACAAATGCTGCAAATACACAACTAGAAAAAAAAAAAATAATAATGCTATCTATGAAGACCTTGTCATAGGAGATGAATTTATTAACATATTCACTATNGACCTTGTCATAGGAGATGAATTTATTAACATATTCACTATGGGTAGTAAACCATAGATAATCATTTGCACGAGACCATACTTGTGTGGACAGAGTCTGCAGGACAAGTCAAAAGAAAGTTTCAGTAAGCCATGCACTCTCATTTAGCAACAGCAATGCAGAGAGCAACTCTTGCATGCAGACAATCATAGATCATAAGTTTGACAAATATCATCCAGTGAAATGGAGTCCCACGCACATTCCACCTGACAGTGGGGTTGGGAAAGGATCATCTCCAATATCTGATACTGGGCCAGATTATGTCCAATATGGTCCTATACACACTCAATGGAAGACAGATCTAGTGATCACAATAGTCAGGAGATTTTAAAAACATTTTTTTGAGAGCACTGTCGCACTTTGACTTTCACTCTGATTCAATATTCAGACAGGAGGTAGGTTCACTTGCATCATGTATAGGGAACACGGCGCACATAAAAGGTCACAGACCCTGGGCTTGTTTAAGTTCTCTGAAATGATTCGGAGGTTAGTGTGGACCTGCTGGAGTCCCGTTTTGTCTACTGTACACAATAACTTTACCATCTTTGTAGGCAGCTTGCCTCCAGGGGTCATGTTCAGGGTTGCATTCAATGCAGCACATCTGATGTGGATCCTCTTATTCCTCTGATCAGTTTATGGTGTTCATAACATCTGAGGGAGGCAAGCCTGGTACACTTAATAACCTACGAAAGACATCAGCTACTTGTGGTATGGGCCCATTAACAAGAAGATGGTGTTCGCCAGCACCTGAAGTACATACTATTTGCCTTGTCTGAAAGGAAACTGCTTCTTGGGATAACAGCTGTCAAGGGACCCTGACGATGGTTGACTGGATTCCAAAGCTGGCAGATCAAATCTGCATACCCGCACGTCAGCTCCAGCATGTACATTCTTAAGCTTGAAGTTTTGGAATTTATTTAGGCTTATTGTCCAATGTCTTGGCTAGACAGTGTGCCTAACCTCAACACTGCACAGGGTCACCACCCCAATTGCTGTCAAGAATCCCCATCTTCACTGACTTACCACCACAGGTCATGGACTGGTACTTATAGGGATTTTGGGAACTGCATATGACAACATTGGAGCTTTCAGAAAAGGTGATTTCCTGAGCCAAGATACAAAGACATGGTAAGCTAGTCAACCACACTTGCCAATTGTTTTTGGTATCCCGACTTCAGTCTTTCAACCAACAAAACCTTCAAGTTGATACCCCTCACACAGGGCTGGACACAGTGCAGAGGCATTTCAAGGACTCATCTCGGCCATGTTGCTCCCAGGGATAAGCCCGGTTCTACCGATCTGGCAGCAACCAGGAGTGGTACAGCTCAACACCCACCAGGGACAAGGTAACATTGACGGCCAGGCCAACATTGAAGTGGAACTTGGAGAACAAACATCGCTTAACCCAACTATAGTCGTAGAAGAATTACGTGAGGACTTGGTGCTGGGACAGCCATGGCATGCCGCACAAGACGCAGTCATTAAGATGGGGGCCGCCCACGTGCACGTGGGGAGGACGGAGACAGACAGCGTACGCCGTCGGGCACCGACCACCTGACCGGTACTTCATCAGCGTGGAGCAGTTCGCGCATGATGTGCCCATCTCGCAACGGGAGGCCATACAGGATGTCCTGAACCGGAGGAGGGAAGTGTTCGCCACGACGGACCCACTATGACCGACGACAGTGGCGACCCACCGCCTTAGGACCACCCACGACCAGCCAGTCTACACCCGACCCAGGCAGTATGGCTTCAAGGAGCAGTGCAAGATCCGCAAGCAGGTATGTGAAATGTTATTGAGCCGTCTAAGAGTGAGTACAATCCCGGCATTGTGTTAGCAGAAAAGCAAGATGGGGGGATTAGATTCTGTATAAGACTTTAGACCAGTAATGACGTCACCATCAGTCAACTGTCCCCTCTGATCAGTGTCGACGAAATCATAACTGGGTTGGGAGAAGCCAGGGTGTTTAACAAGTTCGACCTAAGTCAGAGTATTGGCAAATTCCGGTGGAGCCAGAGAACCGGAAGAAAACGGCCTTCACGGTCCCCGATGGGCGTCGTTTTCAGTTCATAGCGATGCCTTTCGGGCTGAAAGGGGCACCCTCGACATTCCAGAACACGATGGGCAGGGCACTGGAGGGGGATGTGGGAGTGTTTGCAATGGCGTACCTAGACGACATTATTGTGTGGTCCGCGAACTGGGACGAACAAATACACAGTATTGACTTAGTGTTAGAAAGACTCGCAATGCACCACTTGTCTTGTGCCCTGCACAAATGCCACATTGGCGTGGAACGTTTAGAGTTCCTGGGACACCTAGTAGATGCTCAAGGGCACCAGCCTCACCCGTAGCAACTGCAGGAAATTGCCAACGCCAATCCCGCGCAGACACGGAAGCAAATGCTAAAATTCGTAGGGCTAGTGACTGGCTGCGACACTTCATCCCGAATTTTGCCACAGTTATCGCTCCCCTGACCGACTTACCTGTCACCTCGAGCGAGATACCAGTGTAACCCACGGGCTCAGAAAGCTTTCGGAGACATCAAACGGGCCTTTACCCTGTGTCAACCGCTCGCCCGAATCGACCCGAACCAGATGCTGTATGTCCAGACAGACACTTGCGCCATCGGGACAGGAGCGGTGTTATACCAGCTAGACGATGACGGGGAGAAAAGAGTGGTAGACTATGCGAGTAGATAGTTCGGCCAGGCGGAAAGACAGTATCACAGTAATAAGCAGGAATGCCTAGCGATAACCTTGGCCCTGAAGCGGTACCGCCACCACCTAGAGAGGAAGCCTTTAACGTTACGCATAAATAATCAGGCGCTGACTTTGCTGCGCACGCTGCAGGGACGACTATGAAAACTAATCAGGTGGGCGCTATTTCCTAAAATCTTTCGAGTTCGGTGTGGAGCATATGGCAGGACAGAGAGTGAAACGGGCGTAACAAATCTCGGCCGAAGCGCAAAGGATTCGGGAGAAGTGCGAGAACGAGGCGTGCGTAACCTGGAGGGTGGTGGACAAGCTCGCGAATGCCCCGGAAACTCACACTGGGACACAATCTACTGTTACCAGGGGAAATAGAGATGGAGGAGATACAGACCCCGGATGAGCTGGACCAGGAACGAGATGAAACCTTGGAGGGCGTGCGGCAAAGGCAGGGCAGGTACCTGGAAAAACATCACGGCCCAAACCCACAGACCACCGGGCACCAGTACAATCGGGCGAATGGGTGTACATGCGAGTCCAGCCCTTGTCATCTGTACCCAACAACTACTGCGCAGGGCTGAGCTCGAAGTGGTCCACGCCACGACAGGTGGTGAGTCGACTGGGTTGGACAGTGCACTTTGTGACCAACCGCGACCAACTGAGACGCGCAGCACCAGAACTACCAGAGGACGGGGTCGCGAGCGGAGAAGAGGCAGTAGGACCAACAGCTAAGGCAACCAGAGCAAGCACACCGGAGACGCCAGGCCGCAGGGAAGGATTCCGCGGCTTTGGGGGCACGAGCACACCCCGATCCTCCAAGGACTCTACGTTCGCTGGGTTCCCAGTCCAGACTGGGGGGAGGGAGGGAGAGACAAGACCCAGGCAGAGGCTGTTCGAGGAGGTGATCACGGCCGCAGAAGAGAGCAAGGAGGACGAAACACCTCCACCGCTGGTGGAGGAACCTGAAGAGGCAGCAGCAGAGGTCTCACCAACCCGCAGTGGCTAAGGGCATGACGCCTCTCTAGCCGACGTGTCCACCATGAAGGTGGACGAGCCGGATGGCGACCCACCCACCGGGCGGCGCCGATAGCAGAGGCCACGCTGTCACCTGACTGCGTGTTGAGGAGCCTAGCAGACCACAGATGGGGCGGGTTTCCAACAGGGGACACCGCAGCCCGCCAAGGGAGCCGCCATGGAGGTAAGCCACGAGGACGCAGTAGCATAGGTAAGCCATACTAAACCTGTGAGGGTGTTGTGGGCATCCCATGTTCCAGCCTCAGCACGGTCCGAGGCGTCACCAGAGACAGGCAGGACCGGGCTCACCATGGGGGAGGGGGGGGGGCTCACTTGTACCCTGGTTGGCACAGGGATGAACCAGGTCCTACCGACACGGCAGCACTCTGAGAACACCCCGATGTGTGTGCAGTGGGAGTTACGTGCTAGGGCCCAAATCAGAGTAAAGATACAGTGCAGAGTAAAGTGTGATGCAACGTGAAGGGTATAAGGGGCCCCCTGTATTAATTAGTATTGGCCAGGAGAAGTTAACAAGCATGTGGCATGGGGCGGTCGACTAGAGGAACGACCTGACGTCACGAGCGCCTATACTCTTCAACCCTTCAGACGGAACACAGTAGCACACACTAATAATTTGTGTAGTAAAAGAAAACCACACGAGTGAATTAATGTTCCAGGGCTCATGTTATATATATATAAATAATTGGCTACAGAGTAATTTGTTTGAGGGTTTTGTGTTTTTGTAATGAGCGACTGGTGGGCTGCACGCAGGCACACCCACCCTGCTACCATGATGGTCAGTCTAGGAGCAACTGGGCGTGAGGCTGGACATGTGCCGCGGGGGAGCATTCACAAGTTTATAAGTCACCTCGCCACGTTTATTTTCCTTCTGTTTTAATTTTACCAAAACAGTTTTCTCTAGCTCCCCGGTACCTCGCACGCCGGCAGACTCATTGTTTCATTAATTAAAGGGCTCACGTGCTAAACACGTGTTCGTGCACAGACATTTACGATGCCGGCCGACTCCAATTAAATCCATTGCCATCCTCCCCTCAGGAGATGTTTTAACGTTAATTCTGAGTGATCCTATACTGGGCTGGACCTGTGTAATAATTTTCAAACATTCTGGAGAAGGGTTTTTTGTTCCGCTCTGTACGCAGTATAATCTATCACCACGTGGCCGAGTTGGACCACATGGAATAAAGCATAGCAACCACACGCGTTTGTTCAGTTATTTAATTCTGAGTGTCTTATGTGAGTTGAGGGCGTGCAGTGTGGCCCGGACAGTACTACTAGGGTATATTAAGTATATCCAGCCACGTGGTTCGAAACCAGGGTCGACCACTCGCACGCACACACACACGCGGGGCACACACAAACCTACCACCAATCTCGTACTAGCTGGGTTACCTGGCGCTCGACTTCAAACTTTCGTGCCAATTAAGTGTGTGGGTGGTGTTGGGGTCCAGACCAGAATCCCAGACAACAAATTAATTATATTTTCTCGGGGCAATGTAATTGAGAAAATAACATTACTTTTAAATCATGCATGTTGATAGTTTTATTGTGGGTATGTCGTAGGGAGTGGGCTTTGATTGGGGTGCCCTTTACACACTTGTCCCCTTTTATGGATCGTTGAGAGCTTTACATTGTTTCTGCAATATTTTGTGCTTACTTGAGAATTATAAATTTGGTTTTATCTTATTTTAATGGCTTTTTTTTTTAGTTGTTTTTTAGCTGCTGCTTCCTGCACAACTAAATCCATGTCCAAAGAATACAATGGGGATCATTCTATATTGCACTTTGAATCAGCAATTTTTATTACACTGCATTTATGTTAAGAATATTACCAGTAGTTTTATTTTGAGGATTCTAAAAAATATTTTGAGACTTGGCATTTTTGTATTCTATAATCTTGTAAATTATTGTTGTGATAAAATATATTATATTAATTTTAATGCTTTGAATATCTCTCAAGTGTTTCCAATTTATTTCATTTACAAATGTGATCGTCTTGGTATGCATGTGTATGCTGCCGCTGTCTGGAATCAGTTGCCGACCAATAATGCCAACACTAACGCAGTGCTGACTCTTTTTGTCCAACATGTTGAGCAATTTGCCAATATAAAAATCTGGTACTGCAAGCCCTCGCTCAAATTTAAATAATTGCAGTAACTGAGCATGATGCTCCAAGCTGTACTTGCATGCTGGAAACATTCTACACAACTTTGAAGAACAGTACAGCTTTGGAAACTACCAGATACTCCCTCTGCAGATGTCCAAGTGCTGATACGCTTTGGACATTTGACACATAATACCAAGATCCCCCACACAAACACTGTGCTCTCTTTATCATTTGATTTACTTCCCCGTAGTAGCAGCCTATGCAAATATGGTATGGTATGGTATGGTATTTTTGTGTTACTTCCTTCGAGGCATTCTCTTACCATGTTCCAGTAATGTATACAAATATGACAGCATTATTTACAAGTCTGCCTTAATCATGTACCTATCAATACTTGTCCTGCCAAATTGCTTCAATTTATAAACATTTGAGGCTAATTTAATCTAACTATTATAATTTATCATAAAATAAAAATAATAAAAACTTGATAAGTGTAGCTCTGTCAAACTTCAGCAAATGTGTTATCATTACAGTTATGTTTTACAATTTAGATAGCTGCATATTCACTTCACCACATTCCAGAATATTTATTTCCTGAAACTTAAACAACTCGTATCCTGAACAAAATTATATACAATAAATACACGAAACTTGAGATTTAGTTTTATGTAAACATAGCACAAATAAAGAGGAATCAGTAAAGCTTTGAATTTAAAAAATATGTATATCAAAGCTAAGAGTCATACGTACACACGTTCTTTCATTCAAGTCGAAAGAGATGTCATCTTCCCTATACCTCACCTACAAACCAGGAAACAGAGTGCCAACTTTGCAAACAGAAAGAAAACAACAGAATGTGAGAGTTGTGCAAAATATGTCAGGAAGAAGTGTCCTGCATAGTAAGCTGGAAAAAAATAAACTCTAGACATGAAAACAAATCAGAAAAAACACAAACATTTACTGAAATAAATGAGACAGAAAACTACAGGAAATATAATTTGTCACATGCTACATTTTGATGTGCATACTTTTCAAAATAATATAACTGTTGCTATCAGTGAAGTGATCAAAATATGTATACACACAAAAACATTCAACATACCTGAAGCATATTAGTATTACTGTGTCAATTGCTCATCACAATCTACCTGTTATTATTTTTAAAAAGTAATTTTAACGCGGCACAAGCTGCTGGTCTGAACATGTACATTATACTAGTACTACTTGCATCTCCAAGGCAACAGCCACAAGTTGGTAAACGGTATCATATGTTTCTGGTACTATTTATTAAAAGTGATTTGTTTCATATATAATGTCTAATGTAGACAACACCTGCAGTTGGCTAAGTGCGGTAGGTTCTGTGCATTATTTTACCAACAAAATAGTGAACAAAGTATTTTTAACAATTCCTTACATTACAATTTTTACCTCACTGTCCTTTTAAAAATTAAACATTTAAAAAAATTGAAATTTTTAGAACAGTTATAAAAATTACAACCCATTCCAAAATTTATTAAATAAAAAATTTTTTAATTGGAAATTAAGTGGCAAGATTGTCAGAATAAATTATGTGCTGTCAGAAACTACAAACAAATTAAGTTGAACAGAGTATAAATATGCAGATCACTACTGAAGCCATTACCAGCAATAAATGGCACTGAAAGAAACAACGCCAACATTATATCTCCAGGACACAAAAATTTCCAGTTCTATAAAGTAGCTCATTTTTTCTACAATGAGCAAAGTTCATGTAAGTTTTCTTCCTGCCGTTCCAGGACTGAAAGGAATACGAGTTATTGTAGCGGAGATATTGAGCAAAAACTACAGACCACGTGTGAATTACAGAGTGGAAAGCTGCTTCAGGTTTGTTTTAGACATGCAAATAATCTTTACAACAACATGCTGTTAAAAAAAAAGCAACACTTTAAATGAGAGAAGAAACACATCAGCATGCAACTAATAGTCGTGGAAGTACATACTCGCACCCGGCGTGTGGCCGAGCGCCATCTACTGGCGGAGCTTTGCGCTGTCTTGCGCTGCGACAAGCGCACTGATATCTGGCGCGACAGCGGCCCTTTCAAGCTATCTGTTTTAGTGAACCTGTCTACGTTACCTGCCTGCAATGTTAGTAAACTTTTGTTAGTCACAAAAGGAAGAAAACATTGCTCAACACCTACTTCCACCGAAACCTTCACAACACATCACAAGTTGGCAAAACTACAAACTAAAGAAAATGTTGAAATTATATGTTATATAAAAATTACATTTAGTACTAAAACGTGTGCATAATACACCATATCAAAAAACTGAAGGTGTAAAATTTTACAAATAATAAATATTTTGTAAATGATTGCAGTTTCTTCTTTTCCATCAGAATGAAGACCAATTTATAAATTGTAAATATACATTTCAAATCTAACATATTCCTCCTTTTAAGGAGCTTAAGAAACAGCACTTAATATATAAACTAAGCCCTTTGGTAATACTGACACTCGCTGTAAGTAGTTTAAACCCTCAGTGCATTCCTATGAAGAGTTTTCTGGCTGCCTTTGCAGTTTAAAATTTAAAATTACTTAATACATTTTCAATTAATGTAATATACATAGTATATACAACAGAATGATTCTGATGTAAGCCTATGAAAGAAATCATCACTGTTCTTAAGAGGTGCATGTTATATTTAGAACACTATCTAAATAAATTAAAGAATTTTATCTAAAAACATAAAATATTAATTATTTTTAATTTTATGTTAAAACTAGTGTCTTTATAAAAATATATTGAAAATACATGCAAAGTGTTCCAGAAATCTCCAATGGATTTTGCTCAATGGTTTGAGGACTGTTGAAGAAGGCAGCATTCCGATTTTTGCATTTCTACTGCTGACACAAAAACGTTAATGTGCACAACACTAGATGTCTGTACCAGCAAATAAAAACAATTTATTTATTTCACTTTGTCATAAAACAGCACAGGTGCATAAAAACATTGAGTAGTGAGTGTGGTTAACATGACAATTATCTGTTATCCAAAGTAACTCAAAGTGAGGCCACCATCTATAGACAAGATTCAAGTACAGTATTGCCAATTAATGGCAAAACAGTAATGCTCTTTACAGAAAATAAGTGAAGAGCGAAGACCACTGAGAAAGGCAGGGAAAAGTTAATCTGTAATCGGAGGTTAAAGTTAATGCGAGGTACTTCCAGAAAGTTTCTCATGCTTCAAACCAGTGTTGTTGTCTAGAGTAATACTTAACGTCACTCACTTACGAGTATGCCTTCTGCATTTTTGAATGTAAATTCTGTTTTGGTTTCATTCTTTATTTTTGTTACATAAATTTAGCTATGTAATCAAGTGAGTCACTTTGGAGTATTTTTTATTAAACCTGGCACAGAACTTCTTGGCCACATCTATCAAGCATCCATCGCATCAATAGACATGTGTCGTGGAAACTGAATTGTAGTAACATAAATTACAGTTATATACATAAAGACATGTTTGAATATAGTAACAGGAGGAATCACCCAACCATGTATGCGATATATTTGGGAGTTTATATACGTTAGGGAACTGTTTGAGCAGACAAACTGCTAAATTGTTACGTTTGTAGAAAATATGTTCTGATCACTGAACTTAATAATTAACATCTATTAACAGTAGATGTAATAATTTTCATTTACTTACAGTTGCATGTAGTGTATAAAAGTATTTCATCGCTGTTGCTGTAGCTTTTAATGGTATCACAAGCTCCTTGTCCCGGTTTACGCCGGACGTAATGTAATTGCTTTTCATTATAAACTTCCTCTCATCATTCGATTTCTTATTAAAACACAGACACTTTTCAATTATTTTGTCTTGGAGCTTGTCGAAACCGTATAATCTATTTTCTCACACACAGCTGCCGTAATTTGTCGCACTGTACGTTTACCGACATCAGACGGTGTCTGTGTCTGTGTCAAACTTTCAAATTTGTTTGAAATTTATAGTTTAGCAAAATTCTTTGTCTGATTGCTTATTAAGTAAAAAAAAAAATAATGCACACTTAAGATTATAGATCAACTTCATTCCTGGACAATTTTTTTTTTCCAACTAATGCTGCTAGCACAAGGTTGACTTAGTGCCATAATTTCGAGGAAAACTTGACATGCAAGCAACTGAAAAGCAATGAGGAATGTTGAGAGCCCGTTGCGGTACTGGGGCTACGGAAGAGAGAACACACCAACACTGGGTGGAATAAGCAGCTTTGCTACACTTTAGCCTTTATCGCTAAAGCACGAATCAGACTGCGTCATCACCTATTTGAACACAAGAAGAGCACATTTAGATATACCTACAAAATATGATTTCCTATTAGGGGAAAAACTAATAATATCCTCAAATCTGAAAAAGTCACTAATTTATGCCGGCACTGTACCCTTATGTAAAACACGAATGGACAAAGATAAAGAATTAGGATTTTCACCGAATTATTCAGAAAAATGGGCATCTTGCAAAAAGTGACTGAATTTTAATAAAATATTTCATGATTTTTTGAGCACATCCGAGAAACATTTTGCTTGACTCGCAGTGGCCACTGTAACTCTGCGAGCTAGGCAACAGCGCACAGCCTGATAGGCTACTGGCACCAGCTCGGAGGAGCGCCGCTGATCGACTGACTTTGAGCAGCCGAGAAGTTCCGTGCCTTGTATAGGTACCTGGAACCAGCTCCAGTAAAAGGTTACTGTGCAGTCAAAATAATGCAGTTTTCAATATTATGTTTTGTTGTATGCATAGCCTTTGTGTTCAAATGTGATTCTCCTTCTTTACGGGTAAATTATGTGAAGTACTTTGCAAACGAGGCACCATACTTAAATCTCGGGGCAAATTCACACCCTTGATTAGTCGTGCCCTGACTTAAAGAAATTACGACACAAAAATGTTGGGACTACAGCACTGTTTCTAACAGATAATAGTGTGAAGCATGAGAAGCTTTGACTATCGAAATAAAGTTCTTGCAACATCTCAAATCGGATAAGCCACAGCTGTGGTCGTGCTGACGAGGATTGAAGCGAACCAGGGTTTACCTGGATTATGTTACTTCTCCAGATGAATAAACTTCTCTCTAGCCCAGACAGGTTGTGCACATGAATTCTGAGGACCACGTGTTGTTTGTGACTAGAGGGGAGGGTGGGAAGTGAGCATTTATGTGAGGAGTTGATTGATGCTGATTGTGTCACTGGATTGCTCATTTTTTAAATGAATGCTTTTAATGCATTTATTTTGACATAAGTTATTTTTCAGCTCCAGATTTATCATGATTAATTTGATCTCGAGTTAAACAGAAGGTGGATTACCCCACCCTTCCATCCATCTCATTCTCTTGACATTATATCGCTGGATTTTCTTCCAAGTTTTGGGTACAACTAGTGCATACACAAGAAAGTACACAAACATGAAGAATGGAAGACAGGAATCGGAGATACGGTATGGTAAGTCTCATCAGACATCCTATAAAATGCATGGAGAAAACTTTACCACCACTTGGAAAGTGTATGTGGACAACTGCAAAGACGCAGATACAGGTGAACAACGGAAGTAGTACTACTTTACGAGATGACAGATCACAACACGAAAACCAGCAAAGTTTCTACCTTAAACCGTCTTCAAAACATTAACAAGAGAAACCTGTGAGATTTATGGAACACACAGTATTAGTATAACTACCTACTTACAAGTCTAGGTAATTTGTGCAAACTTTTAAATTAAGTAAAACAGCAGTGTAATTGTTACAAAAACTACTTTTGTTTCAAAATATTCTTTCTTTAAATAGTAACTGGTTCTTTATACATTGATTTGTTTTTCTTGCATACAAAGAACCAACATGTCTTACGCTAGATATTTTGTGGACTAGGAACATCCACATGCACAGTTTAAGAGGATTACGTACTGCGACCCAAGGTATCAGTGCAGGTCATTCAATCAATCCATTGTAGATCGAACATTGTAGGACGTGATTCGAGAAACAAGGCACAGTTATTCACAGTGACATCAGTTTAAAAAAGCTTTCAGAGTGACTGATACAATGCCATCTATTCTCTTTACTTATCACTATTTCGTGGCCACGATAATGCTGCCTGAACTGGATTTATAAGTAATCATGTATCCTCACAGAATGAATGCAGCACAGCATGTCACAAAAGGAACTATGGGGGAGGGGGGGGGACAATAACATGTTAATTAAAACTATATTTGCACCGAAGGCAAATACAAGAGCAAGGAAGAAAAATGGAAATATAACCCCTACCAACAGATTACTTTCAGTGCTGTTATGTCGTAATATCTCTAGCTTATATAAAAACTGCCAGAAATTTTCTTGGTATCCAACTGGCAATGTCGTCATACCTACCCCCTCGTCTGACAAGCCCAAACCGAACATGAGCAACCGCACGTCAACAACCGCAGCAGACCAGCAAGGCATACGAGAGTGCACGAGAGCAGTAGCAAGCGACCCAAACGCACCAGTCTGCCTAGCAACAGCCGTTGGGGCAACGGTGACCGCCGCAAAAGCTAGGCAAAGTGCAAATTCTGCAACTGTAAATGGCAGATGCCTTATTAAACTAAATAATGATTTTTCAGCACAATTGAGCTAGTGTCAGGTGTTAGTTGATTTCACAGGCAAGGTTTATGAAAGAGACGAACTGACGCAGGAGTACCAGCTGTAACCTTCAACACTCTGATTTTAACATTTTGGACACATCCCNGCAACGGTGACCGCCGCAAAAGCTAGGTAAAGTGCAAATTCTGCAACTGTAAATGGCAGATGCCTTATTAAACTAAATAATGATTTTTCAGCACAATTGAGCTAGTGTCAGGTGTTAGTTGATTTGACAGGCAAGGTTCATGAAAGAGACGAACTGACGCAGGAGTACCAGCTGTAACCTTCAACACTCTGATTTTAACATTTTGGACACATCCCCAGGTATTTAGAAAATCAGATAAGAAAACATTAACGTAATATTGANGCATTTAGAAAATCAGCTAGGAAAACATTAACGTAATATTGAAATGGTAACACATCACATAGAAAATTACGTTTTATTGTCAGGAGGGTCATGTCGTATGTGTACTTGTGTAGAAGTGTTTTGTACACTCCCATGTGCACGCGGTGGTCAAGAGCGGCCTTTCACGTCCGTCATTCCTCAGTCTTGTTTGGAGCTTCGCCAGGGTAAGTTGCGCATCACAGTGAGAAGACTTCATCTTTGTGCGCAACTCTATTAGTTTACCGTCAAAGTGCTTAGTATACTGGAACCTTGTTTTTATAGCCTTTCGTTTTTACTCCGGTGCATCCCTTGTACATCTCGGTACAAGGGAGCTCTAATTTACTATTTTTGGACATAGTTGACTCCGCAGGTTCATAATTGCCACCATCGCATGGTGGGCCACTGCATCATTGTTTCCTCATGTTTTATTACACATGATGTTATTTCTGTATCAATTGGGCTCGGAGATGAGCAGGAGAGTGTTGTTATAGTGTATTAGTGCTACTGCACAGACAGTGCAACTTTGTCTCAGTATACCATTTACAGTGGCCCATGTGTTGTCTATTCAGGTACAGTAGTACTGTTGCTAGGCAATGCTGCATCACAGTACGAGGGCAGAAGGCGTACTCCATGGCATCAACAGTGGAGGTTGTATTGTAGCTTCTGGTATCCCATCTATTTTATAATAAGTGTATGTTAACGTATCTGAACCGAGGAGATTTGCCATGCCGACCATCTGCCCTGAGAACCCAGTTCCCTGCCCCAGCCCAGATACACTAGTTGGGGCCCACCACGAGCGCAATTAGCAGGGTTACGTTCTCCATTCTCTCCTCGGTACGGCACTGGCCGCTTGCCCACCACTTTGCCAGCCAGCAACACCGCTTTCACTGCGAAAAATAACTCTGTGAAACCAAGTTGTAAGAGTACAAAGTGTTAATCAGCTTTGCTTTATGATACCTGACCAGGTGAATCAGAATTACATGAAATAAGGTAAATATGTGGGACACTTCCCTCTCCAAGCCTATGCTGCGCATTCACTGGTGATCAAAGAAGATTATATTTTATTTAATATCTTGCAGCGAAGATACATATTCAGCTCATATAACTTTCTTTTGCTTTTAGCAGATAACATTTTTCAGCTCTAAAATTAAAAGCACCAGCATATCAAAGTAAATAATTACATATGTCCATATTTTTTGTTCTTTTTGACCATACAAATTATGTCCCTGAATTTCTGGTATACTGTAGTTTCAGGAACACACGATTTTTCAGCCAGGTATGGATTAAATTTAACATAAAGGTTGGCAGCAGTGGGCCACAAGAAGGTAGCAACATCACTGGCAAATAAAGTAGTTGTACTCATTTAATATCATAAACAGTACCGTCTCTTGTAATACATGTTCACATAAAAATACAAGTTTCTAATGAAGTGTAACTGTAAAGTTATAAAAAAGAAGTTTCTAAAAAATTAAGGTTGGATTTCATGTAAACAACAGAATTTTCAACAGTTGCTGTACATTATTCAATACCAACAAACAAAAGTGAATTACAACAATAATGTTAAAACGTTCTATAAAGTTTATGAATGACTATGACCACTACAAACTCATAGCCACAAATTAGCAAGCGTAAAAAAATACTGTTACAGTACAGTGAGCAATATGCTTTCAAAATTACAATGCACAAATGCCCTTGGTTTTACACCACAGAAATATTTTTGTGTCTTACAAGAGCAAAATGAGTTCAAGAATGTATTAAACATGATATAATGGGTCACTACCGGTACATAATCCTCTTAAAAAAAAACACTTTAGAAATAGTTTCTAGAGCCTTTAGGCATCTTAAAAATTGTATTTGTTTGTTATATATTAAGTATTATAGCCTACAAGGACACACTGATTTTACTTAACTATGAGACTGTTATTAAACTGTGCATTTTAACAGAAAATACTAAAATATTCCTATTTAAATAAGAAAATGTTACGATAAGAATAATTTAATTTGTAGCACTGTTTTTTTTACCAATTACTGAAACAAATACCAAAGCATCTTAAAATAAGATTTCAAAGAATCAGGGTACTTAATCACAACATGAATTACAGCAGCAATGACGACACAAAATTCTATAAAACAAATTGAAAGTTTAGGTGTGTTCTAAGAGAGCAGAACTGTAGTGTAATCAACTACACACATTTCTACGAGATGAGGTAGTTTCAACAACACAACTAACAGCCAATACTCAAGAGAAACAGCTTAAAAGTCCTGACATCGGAACTTACACGTGGTTTTAGCAGCAGGTGAGATTCAATAACCAAAATATAGAATAGGAACAGTAGTATCACAGGGTTGAGGTAGGAATCCCAGTCTGCTCTAACAAACGTTTCCTCTTGTGGATTTGTGCAATTTCTCATTACGAGCACAGTCAGACCAAAATACCTGCAACACCAGCAAACAAATAGTTTTTTTTGTATACACACACACACACACACACTCATTAAGAGTTCCCGCCTTCCTGCAGATATTTCGTGCATTCAAGAGCTCTAAACTCACGAGCTCTAGAGCAGACACGCACTCACCTCTTGCCTTATCGCCTCTACGTGCAACGCGCTCAACTAGCATGCTGTCATTCTGCCAGAGACTCGCCTGAATGTCACAAAACAATGACCCTACATTTTTATGACTCGCCAATAAAGATAAAAGTATGATGTTTGTCTAAAGACAAATCTGAAGTTTCTGTACAGACAATTTAGCAGCTAAAATTGAATTTGAAAATGCCAGTTTTAACCATTTTTACGCCCAGTAATATAATTCTAAGAGTTGAAATGAGAACTTGAAACCTGTCTTTGGGCGCAGCACATTTTGGATGCTTTTCATGTTTTAGACCCACAACAAAATATCCAACCATTTTTAAATTATATGTTTTCTACCAAACATCTGTAACACACTTAACAGTGCGTACTTTTCATGAATGTCAGGAAAATGGCATTGCAGTTTAAGTAACGACACAACAAAATTGATTGTGCCCATCACATTTCGTGTATTCCAGTTGAACATTAGATGCCTGTTTAACAGGTCTGCAGTTAAATAAGCAATTTGAAAATCAACCTTTGAAAAGAAACTGCCTCTAACTACCCATATTTTAACATTATTACTGAGCAGCATGCTTACAGAAATGTTGGTACCCAATAGGGAAAAGTAATCCGGGGCAAGGGAACGGAGGGTTACAGGGGTTCACTTAATACCTCCAAATTTTGTGTACGAGGTACAACATAACATTTGTACCACTCCAGAATTATTTCAGTGTCATGCTTGTAAGTACCTTAACAAAATGCAATCTTAATTCCAGCAAAATTTTGTGACATATGCAGCAGAAAATAGTTATATCCTGCAGTGTCTGCTTAAAATGGAAAAATCCTACTCGCTCGGGTACAAGGTTGTCAGCTCTTCTACTGGCATAGTCTTCCTTAAGAACCTTATAACTACATTTCAACTTGGAAATAATTTTTTTTACAAAATAGTTTTTAAGAAATATACCAGAAAAATTGATTTGTTATAGATACGTTTAGTTTGTTCTAGATAATTTAGGATAGTTAGAAATGTATGATTGTCTTCATTCCGTCAAATGACTCGCTTTAAAGTCACAGACTTAACAGATTTCGTGCAACATCCAAAGACTGTGGCGAAAGTACATTTGTGTCTCAAATATTTATAATGCCGGTAACATTTTCCAAATGGTGCTAGGCTATATTAAATAGTGTGTGGGTGCACCCTTAATAAAGTATTCCTGGGCGGTAATATCTCCCTTTCCCTGCCCATTTCCTACAGACTTGAAATATGATCTGACTGGTCTGAAACTGTACNCACCATTGAAAGTAACTGTATTATCTCATTAGAAAGGTCATAATTAAATTTGAAGGTAACTGAAATAAGTTACTTTCTATTTTACACACATCACAGTAAGAATTCACATTGTAATATTCATATTTCTGACAACTTTGCATCGTCACTGGACCGATGCATGTGTATGAATTATGTATAACAACAATTGTTTAAGGACCTGAGACGAAGCTAATCGCAATGAAAGAGAAACTCAAGCAGGACTTTCAGAAGTCTGCTTTGCTATCCTTTCCCACAAAGCCTTTGTCGCCTTAATTACACAGAACTAAAGTGAAACTTCGTTAGTACAAATCTCAATGTATCTGAAATTTTGCAGTTTGTGAAAATTAGGTTTTATTAATATGTGTTTTCAATATCTATAAAAAAAATTGGTATGTTGACTGTGTGATTGACTGTGCTATGCAGGTTTGACACAGGAAGGAGTCGTAGTGATCACCCCTGCACCTCCAGCGGCCACAGAGACAGCACGAGCGTACCTGCAAAAGTTGCAGTCTTCCCGAGGCAGGTAATCCTGCACACCCTGGAGCTGAATGACGAACAGCGCCAGGATGTGCAGAGCCACCAGGGCAACGACGGCTCGCAACACCNGTGCTATGCAGGTTTGACACAGGAAGGAGTCGTAGTGATCACCCCTGCACCTCCAGCGGCCACGGAGACAGCACGAGCGTACCTGCAAAAGTTGCAGTCTTCCCGAGGCAGGTAATCCTGCACACACTGGAGCTGAATGACGAACAGCGCCAGGATGTGCAGAGCCACCAGGGCAACGACGGCTCGCAACACCATCGCGAATGCCCGGCCCAGACTCTTGTAGCACGCCCACCAGGTCATGGCTCCCAGGAACACTACGAAGTATATGCTACCCGGCACGGAGGGGCGCATAGCACCGGCCACGCACAGCGACACCAGCGACAAGTACTTCCCTGAGGACAGAGCAGGGACGATGCATCACACTCCCGCTCGTCACTACACAGGTTGGCGAGCGGTGTCCTTAAAAAAAAATCCCCTGACTTTCCCAGCTACCCTGTTACGGTTTCTTGCCATTAAACACTGCCAAAATAAAAAAAGTATTACAAATTTCTTTATAGGCAGCATTAACATGGTTCCTTTCAAAAGAATTAACAATTTACATAAAAAACAACACACAACAAGTAGCCTATATACCAAGTTGGTAAGTGAAAAAAAATGTGACTCATGTGGAATACTAGCTTTCTCACGACAAGAAAAAAAGTTACAATACTCGAAGAGCAATGTATTGAAAACATTTCCAGGTGTTTGAATTATTATTTTAGTTAATATTTTATTTGCAAAATTTTAAGCTGGCATATATATCTTATTTTCCAATATGTCAGTGTTTGCTTTATCAACGAGGAGAAATTAATTCAGTCACAAAAACATGTACAATCACTGCAATAATTACACAAAGTAACAAAATTTCCCACAAGGTTTTTAACCTTCCTACAAAGATGAAACAACCCTGAATTATGCACAGTACAATTCATAATGGCATGCCACAGAAGTATTAGTTTCTTACTAAATATATTTCTACCCATTTTACCTGAATTGCCTGACCTCACATAAATTACTCTGAATTTTACAGAAATTTAAAATTTCCTGACTTTTCCAGGTTTCACCTGATGCTAGCCATCCTATACAAGGCAACAAATTTAAAAATACATCACATGAACAGAACACATTACGAGTGAATACTCATACACACATTGAAAAACTTAATACAAGCCTCTGTGAACCNCATCACATGAACAGAACACATTACGAGTGAATACTCATACACACATTGAAAAACTTAATACAAGCCTCTGTGAACCCTACAGCAGTGCCCCTTATGCTTTATATATTGCCTACACCTACTCCAAATATAAAACGACAACTGTGGAAGCTCAGAGCGTTACTCGTGCCTTTAGGATGGACAGTTTTCTTGATTTAAACAAAGCTTAAATCTCTAAGACAGCANTCAGAGCGTTACTCGTGCCTTTAGGATGGACAGTTTTCTTGATTTAAACAAAGCTTAAATCTCTAAGACAGCGGTGCGACAACTGCGAGATTATGTATGAATGTGGTCAGTGTAAGATGTCTACGACTGTTTTCAAGAACACAAGACCGCAGGAGAAAAATCAATTGTTACAGATGGTACTTCAACATACATAAGTACGAGGACTATGCAACCAACTCTATGCGATATGGACTTGAGGAGTCGATACCCATCCTGAGTATCGTCACTAGCCAGATGAAATTGAGCTGAGCTACACATTTCATTTTGGTCTCAGAAACACTGTCAATAGACACGTGTTGACTGGAAACGCATAGCTTGGTCTGACAAGTCGCATTTCCAAATAATAAAAGGCAGATGGGAGAGTCCACTTATGGAGTAAACACAGCGAATCAATTGATCCCACATATGAACAAAAGTGAAAGCTCTTTCATACTTTGGGTGCTGCCAACATGCGGCTTGAAAGGAACTAAGTTGTGTGGAGTTTGCAGTAATATTACGACTTCCACATTCTTTGAAGATGTGTGTGAAGAAATGTTACTTCTGAAGAGTGAACCGCATATTCACGCGCTCCTTTGTGCCCACTCTGAGTGCCGCAGTTGTGTCCACTACACCAGACACACCACACCAACGGGCTTGTGGGCACGAGTGAGAGTGTTTATAATAGCATCAGTGTATTCAATCAGGGTATCTAATTGCATCAGTGTTATTAAATGCATTAGTGGTCATAATCGCATCAGGGTATTTATTCAGTGTTATTAATTGTATCAGTGTATATAATAAATATCATAATTGTCATCATGAAAGANCATCACATGAACAGAACACATTACGAGTGAATACTCATACACACATTGAAAAACTTAATACAAGCCTCTGTGAACCGTACAGCAGTGCCCCTTATGCTTTATATATTGCCTACACCTACTCCAAATATAAAACGACAACTGTGGAAGCTCAGAGCGTTACTCGTGCCTTTAGGATGGACAGTTTTCTTGATTTAAACAAAGCTTAAATCTCTAAGACAGCGGTGCGACAACTGCGAGATTATGTATGAATGTGGTCAGTGTAAGATGTCTACGACTGTTTTCAAGAACACAAGACCGCAGGAGAAAAATCAATTGTTACAGATGGTGCTTCAACATACATAAGTACGAGGACTATGCAACCAACTCTATGCGATATGGACTTGAGGAGTCGATACCCATCCTGAGTATCGTCACTAGCCAGATGAAATTGAGCTGAGCTACACATTTCATTTTGGTCTCAGAAACACTGTCAATAGACACGTGTTGACTGGAAACGCATAGCTTGGTCTGACAAGTCGCATTTCCAAATAATAAAAGGCAGATGGGAGAGTCCACTTATGGAGTAAACACAGCGAATCAATTGATCCCACATATGAACAAAAGTGAAAGCTCTTTCATACTTTGGGTGCTGCCAACATGCGGCTTGAAAGGAACTAAGTTGTGTGGAGTTTGCAGTAATATTACGACTTCCCCATTCTTTGAAGATGTGTGTGAAGAAATGTTACTTCTGAAGAGTGAACCGCGTATTCACGCGCTCCTTTGTGCCCACTCTGAGTGCCGCAGTTGTGTCCACTACACCAGACACACCACACTAACGGGCTTGTGGGCACGAGTGAGAGTGTTTATAATAGCATCAGTGTATTCAATCAGGGTATCTAATTGCATCAGTGTTATTAAATGCATTAGTGGTCATAATCGCCTCAGGGTATTTATTCAGTGTTATTAATTGTATCAGTGTATATAATAAATATCATAATTGTCATCATGAAAGACAGTCGACACAGCCACAGCCAGGGACATTTGACATTGTACACTTGGCAATACTGTGGCTGGTACAATGGGAACATTTAGGATTAATATAATCATTTTATTGTGCATTTGTATATGGAAAAATTATCTTGTCTTAGGTTAATTTAATTCATGCCACTTCCATCTCATAATCATTTTATTAGGGTATATTGTGCTTCATTGTTTCGCTGCTTGGCGTCGGCTGCGCTTAGGTAGCGGAAGCCGGCCCATGCTTCCACCCAGTTCTCTTCAGCACTTGAACGCATCAAGACGTGTAAGTCTCTCACTCCGCAAAGGCCCTCGGTGCCGACATCTTAGGCTGAACTTATATTCACTGCAATAGACTTCACTTCATGAACCGGATCATTTATTTTATTTGCTATAGCGCCGAGGGGAGAGCAANTATATTCACTGCAATAGACTTCACTTCATGAACCGGATCATTTATTTTATTTGCTATAGCGCCGAGGGGAGAGCAACGTTACTCTCATCGGAGAGTTTTTAAGCGCAGTCGCGTTTCACATTATAAAGCCACGTGGTCGCCGTTCCAGGCCGTTAAGGCCACGTTTTGTACTAAAGTTGTGTGTGTTCATTAAAGAGTCGCAAGGAATAAATAACTCCACAAGCATAGTAAGTGTTTCATGTGTAATTTAATTAAAGCTTGCAAGGCGGCCTACAGCGTCGACATCGTATGTGACTGAGTGTTAACCAGAGTCCCCTAGACTTCGACCGAAACGATCCTCATTTCATCAGTTCACCGCAGGGCTGTGGCGCCGGGCACATATTTCCTACATCATCAGCTCTGGTAACACCACGCGTCAAGTTGGCTTCCCCAACTAGGGACGAGATTTTCTCCGAGTCATTGCTTGACCACGTCACTTCCCAGTTGCTTTAGTGTGGTTATCTGCAACATAATATTACGCCAACGAAATTCATAATATAAATTACTCAATTGGACACCATGGATTGTATATTATTCATTTAAGGAAGAATTGTGTATTGAGACACTTACAGCCCTGGATTACATTGACAGAGAGCTGGCCAGTGATGAACACTGTACAGTGCAGTAAGCATGTTCGGTGTCGTGTAAACAAACAGGACGATTGTAAATGGGAATGGAGAGCAACATAACTGAAGCTCATGCAGTTGAGAATGTAGGCAAATAAATTCTGGCTTTTCTTAATTAACAGTTAATATGTGCCACACATTGAAAGTGTCAATTATATAGGGTATGAACAGATGACAAACCTCCAGAGTCGGTTTGCATCTACAAGTACCNACACATTGAAAGTGTCAATTATATAGGGTATGAACAGATGACAAACCTCCAGAGTCGGTTTGCATCTACAAGTACCACTCATCCTAACAGGTTTTTAGCCTCTTCCAACATGACCGGTTGTAGATCCAGAGCCACACAGTTAACTCGTGTATAAAAAGTCGGGATGGGCACAAATTTCAGCAACTGTTCAGTATACTGTCCTGCTTCTTTTATAACTAAAATGCCATAAAGAAAGTATTTTAAAAAATTACGGGCAGACTAATCAGTATTTCAAAATTACAACCCTTGTACTCATCTTAACTAAATTAGAACTGTTNACACATTGAAAGTGTCAATTATATAGGGTATGAACAGATGACAAACCTCCAGAGTCGGTTTGCATCTACAAGTACCTGCGAGCGGCGAATTTGATGTGCACGTTCCTTGACATGTTCTGCGCTTATTAATGTCCACTCATCCTAACAGGTTTTTAGCCTCTTCCAACATGACCGGTTGTAGATCCAGAGCCACACAGTTAACTCGTGGTGTCCATACCCTGCCGTGTTTATGCAGTTCTACGACGCCTACACAATATTAGCTTGGCATCATAGTTTTCTGCCTCTTCAGTGTATGTTCATGTACTCCTTTCCCTCACATGTGCGTGCAGGCACGCTCACACAAACACAGCTAAAGCTATTTTTAAATAACAGGAACTATAGAACTACTTCAATGTAATAGACTCGTGTATAAAAAGTCGGGATGGGCACAAATTTCAGCAACTGTTCAGTATACTGTCCTGCTTCTTTTATAACTAAAATGCCATAAAGAAAGTATTTAAAAAAATTACGGGCAGACTAATCAGTATTTCAAAATTACAACCCTTGTACTCATCTTAACTAAATTAGAACTGTTNTAAAAAATTACGGGCAGACTAATCAGTATTTCAAAATTACAACCCTTGTACTCATCTTAACTAAATTAGAACTGTTACAATATCACAAGAGCATAAAATCACATGAATGTCAGCAAACGAAACCACCAAACAAAATGATCTCCCATTCAAGTAATAGGTGTACCTGAGTCTCTGAATGAAACCTCCGAAATGAAAGAAAACAAACACGTAATGTAACATACCAACAGAAGTGATGAAGTTGAGGTGTCTGTTGCGGCTTAGTGAGGCAGCAGATGTCTGGGGCAGGATGGCGATGGTGGAAGGCGTGCTGATCTCGGAGGCCTGGCTGGGCCGCCTCTCACGCACTATCTTGGAGCAGATGGTGTATACGGTGACCGAGGTGAGCAGCATCACCACCTCCGGAGCCGTCATGCGTATGGCCGTGAGCACCTTGACGCCGCTCAGCTTCACCAAGCCCACGTGCCTCAGGATCTTCTCCAGAAGGCCACCTGATACCACGATACCACACGGGGTTGGAGCTACCACCGCTTGCCACCTTGCCATCTTTACTTTCAAGGACGTTCCTTACCATCTGCTTATGTTTAGTATTCGTGTGGATATCACTTTGCAAACACTATCAATATACATAATTAACATATGCTAGTTGTTCTGCTGTCAAAGTCGTTAATTTAGACATTTTCGTGATACAGAAATAACAACTTCTATACAGCTTACATAAATTAAATATGGCAGGTTAAAATTTGATGTCAGTGGCTTCAAGATAATTTCAGAATTTTCCTAGACAATTATTGTTTTTTTTTTCAAGTGTAGAAGTTAACATTCAAATAAAAAAAGTTTACTATAAAAACATTACTAATGTAAAACAAATAGTCTAGTGTAACATCTCTATACATAAAAATAACACACGCAATGCAAAACTCACACACGATATATAGGCAGTATACTTTCAAAGGGACGTAGGAAAATGCCGTTAAAAACAAATTACTGTTGTAAGAAGGAAAATTGTGTGTAGGGATTATAGGTGACAATTAATTGTGTATAAACTCAGAAAAGTTCTCTAAGTCTACGGAATTGAAAGATAAGTAGCTGAATTTTATCATACAGAGCAGTCAAAAAATTTTCAAATCTCGGTATGAAAAATGTGTTCCCTCTCAATTAAATTGCTAGGTTGGTGAAAGTTCTAAATGGAGGACGTTACGGGAAATAAGACTTCTTGAAACATCGACTCCGAAAAATAGGTAGCACACTTCACAGGTTTGGACACTTGACTTAATCATAATTTATGCAAGAAAATCATCAGTTCNCCGAAAAATAGGTAGCACACTTCACAGGTTTGGACACTTGACTTAATCATAATTTATGCAAGAAAATCATCAGTTCGTTAAGCAGTCACACTGCAACAAACTAAGCAAAGTTAAGAAGGAAACAAGCATACTCACAGCTATCGAGGAAATACCCGTATGGTGGCATAGAAAGTAATACGATGTGGAACGATAGCTGAGCCACAGTCGTAAGAACACTGNCCGAAAAATAGGTAGCACACTTCACAGGTTTGGACACTTGACTTAATCATAATTTATGCAAGAAAATCATCAGTTCATTAAGCAGTCACACTGCAACAAACTAAGCAAAGTTAAGAAGGAAACAATCATACTCACAGCTATCAAGGAAATACCCGTATGGTGGCATAGAAAGTAATACGATGTGGAACGATAGCTGAGCCACAGTCGTAAGAACACTGATTATCATAACTGCCAGCAGGTAACGGCCACTCGTACCTGTAATAGAAATAATAATCCAGAAATTAACATACCATCTACAGCTCTGATTGGCAGTGTATTTGAAGGCTACAATTAATTGTTATTCACCATCTGCCAGAAAACAGGCCACAAACTTGCATGTTTCAAAATGATTTACACATTAAACGGCCTGCTGTAAGAACATTGATGTTACGGTGTTCCCAAGGACATGAGAGATACAATCATTCATATTATTGGGTAAAATGAGCACCGCATACACTCACTGCCATAAACATTTGCGCGCCTGGTAAAAAATTAGTTACGGTCGGGGTTTAACAGCGAAGTCTTGAACGCAACTGAGGGTGAAATGAGGTGACGAAGCAGATGCGGAATGCAAGTGCGGTGGAACCTGGAGTACCCCAAGATAACCCACCAGCCAACGGTAATATCGGACACGTTTACCACATGTAAAAAATCCGGGTGATCCCGCTGTGAATACCCGGTAAAAATCATTCAGTAACTGCTTAAGACGATAAGTTGCAAGCTCGATGGATTACATACAAACAATTTTAAGTTTTTGTGTAATCGTGCATTTTACTAGGTCGGGCGAGGGCGCTGTAATCGCTAAGGCGTTGGAGAACAGTCCTCTGAACAGCGCATTTGGCGTGACATGCACGATTACGTCCATTCGCGATTACTTCCAACTTTTCTGGAACTGTGTTAAAGTTATACTTTCGGACTGCTCATTACGTATTGTACTATTCACTATACCGTTGGTAAATACAGACGAAGCAGTTCATTACCCATTGCAATTTGTTAACACACTAAGTCCACCGGGTCTCCTATACCATAGGCTATGGTATGCGTGTGGGCTCGCCTGTTATGTTGCTCAGAAATGTGAAGCCACCGAAACTCTGTAATGGCACTAGGCTGCAAGTCAAGGCTCGANCCATAGGCTATGGTATGCGTGTGGGCTCGCCTGTTATGTTGCTCAGAAATGTGAAGCCACCGAAACTCTGTAATGGCACTAGGCTGCAAGTCAAGGCTCGACATCGCGATGTAGTCGAGGCCACTGGTTGAACAGGATCGGCTTAGGAATAGCGTATTCCATTGCTTCCCAATGACTTACCTTTTGGATTCAAGAGACTGCAGTTTCCCCTCGAAGTGTGGTTCGCGATGGCGATAAATAAGTCGCGCGAGCAAACACTCACATTCACATGAGTGGACTCGAGACAGGACTGTTTCTCCCGCGGTCAGTTGTACGTGGCGTGTTCGCGTGTAAGCCCACCCCTCAGCCTAGCTGTGTCGGTGCCAACCTCTCANCCCGCGGTCAGTTGTACGTGGCGTGTTCGCGTGTAAGCCCACCCCTCAGCCTAGCTGTGTCGGTGCCAACCTCTCAGATGGTAAAGAACATTGTTTACAAAAAAAGTATTGGAGAAATCCTAACTTAGAGTCACAATTCTCTTATTTTTGGACTTGCATTCCATTCCACTTTCTATTTTAAAATACGTATTCTATTTTAAAGACATACTTACGATTTCGAAAATATTGTGACGAAAACGAATTGAATGCGGACAAAGTCGCGCTCAAACTACAGTTAATCATAAAATATTCATTTGTTAGTTTCAACAACACATACACAAGTCACATTTTTACTAGTTACTTATTCCATTTTTATCTTCTTAAGGTTGCTATTTTCATGCTCCTTTGAACTACTATTTCCAAATGCCAGCCCAAGAGACACTCTTTTTGCGGAATGCCAGTCACTGAGCTATCCGTACGTTCAACATTCAGAGGCCTATAACACAACTCCTACATGTCCTGCAAGTTGTAAATACAATTATACACTTGTATACTTTCTGTAACACGGAGATACTTGAAATTGCCAGTGTGGGACTGGGAACTACAAGTGAAATTCAACCCTTGTGGACCAGTCCTGCACCGCAAACTTACATGGTTTGTAAATTGTGCTGCAGAAAAATTCACAATTAGAGATTTTTTACAAGACCCCGGGTATAGACATTTTTGTACATACGTAGTGAAAAAAAAATAGTTTTTTGAGCTTTAATTCGGGTTCTCGCGTTTTCTTTGCGGTTATGGAAGGTCTGTATAATACTGAAAGACAAGGCATGTAATTGTTTGTGGTTAACACGATAATGCTGCAGGTGCAAGACGCCGTACAGGTACTTGCCAAACAATCATTTTGTGGCAGTCAACGACTTCGGATTTAAAGATAAGCTCAGGTGAAGTACTACACAGTTAGAAAATGTTTTGGGGCCGGACTTCTTGAGAACAAAACTACCAGAGCGCACACTGAAAGTTTGATAACATTGGCTTGCAAATGGTGGGCAGTATCGTATATATGAAGGGTTTTTTTTCTATTAATTGGTTTACTGTATCGCTTTTTTTTTTTTTACAAACTTTTTATCTGTAGCACTTGGTTCAAAAACAAAACAATTACCAACGAAAAAAAAATCATGATTTACAAGACCACGAAGGTGCATTTTTTTTACAGTCGTTAACTAATCTTGTAAAATCCATGTACAATTGTAGAATTGGTATGGATTTTTACAAGACTTGCCTCTCAGCTTGTGTTACGTGGCTGAAACTACGTGTCAACAAGTTGTGGACTGTGGACTTGCAGAGTTGTGTTATAGGCCCTCGGTACCTCAGGCAACATTTATATATTTTAACAGCAAAGTAAACAGTTCACATGCCAGTCCACGCAAGATAAAATACAATTTAATTGAAAACGAAATTAAAATAATATGTGGCCTAATGTTGAAGTGTAAATGTGCACTAGTTCAGCAAGGTGGGGCGATAAAGTACCATAAACTTATTTCAAGCCAAATTATTATTTTTTCCAAATATACTTAATGCTTTGCATACATGGGTCTTCTTGCAAATAAAAAGGCAATACCTATTTATAAACCCCACAAAACAAACTAGTATGTATATTAAATTAATGTTACAGAACATTTGACCTATTATAGTGTTAAGTTTGGGAACAGGTATGTTAAATTTTATTACTAATAATTTTTCAAAAGAAAATGCTTACCAGCCATAGTCTTCAGCGTTGGAACCTTGATGAACGGTAACATAAAAAACAGCAACAGGTATATTAGCGAAAACAAATTTTGCCTGATTACCGCACCTGAAAACAAAAAAGAAACAAAAATTAGTCTCTCTTTACTTTTTGAATGCCAGGCATTATTTTTTATTGTTGTTTGCACACACAGAAATTGACCTATAACTGGCAATTTTTACACGCACTCGTGCACACACGCACACACACGGTAACTTCAAGATTTTCTGAAACCCTGCTAAATATCTACTTTCAGGGAGCCGATTATGTATCCTTCCGCAGNCACACGCACACACCTAATGGTAATAGGTGAATATACTAAATCTTCTCGTTTATCTAATCAAAAATATTTCAAAGCGAAAGAAGTCACCCAATAAACTATTCTCCAAATTTCAGTAGAAAAAGAAACTCTTTTGCCAATTTAGGAAAAAACTAATTTCTTTGAATACCACTCTAACATCCCCAAAAATAATTTCATAANAAAAGAAACTCTTTTGCCAATTTAGGAAAAAACTAATTTCTTTGAATACCACTCTAACATCCCCAAAAATAATTTCATAAACAGTATGTATCCAAGACCCCCCTCCACGCCTCCCCCTCCCCTGCAACGTCATCCCTAGCCACCAGCGCGTCTGAAAGCCACCTCCTTGCATCTTCAAAGTCCATGTTTCAACTACGTGGCCTAGCATAAGGATTCTTGCTCTCTGCTGTCTAAACTGCGATGCAGTACAAGTAAAGAATAATTTATTCAGAATATCTAACTTTCACGAAATGCATTACAAATTTTAAGGCTATAAACAACACAAAAAACAACACGAACTACTTGTTTTATAAAAACAATAATTTTAACTGAATTTGTACAGCCATCCTATATGCATGAAATACCTGAAGAATTAAAACTTAAGTAATGTTTGCTGTTGGTTGCATTTTGTTAACATTCACTTGATTGTTTTCAAAATTCTCATTTACATTACTTTTTCATACTTTTAAGCATAGCAAGTTTATTTTCCCGGTACTTGCGTTTCATATATTATGTTAACTGATAATGGAATCGTTATTTTGTGTCTTTATATAAGTTATTGGAATTGTTTGCTTGGAATACTAGTAACTTCATTGAACTTTTTTTTCCAACGTAAAGATTAAGATAATTATATGCAAAATATAATGTATAGTTTAACCAGTATAAATAATTTGCGGCGCTAATGAAAATGCGTTTTATTTTTAATTAAATATCCACCTTTCCGGAGTAAGTGTCTGGTAACTAACAAGAGCGCCATCGCCACTAGCTGCATTTCTTTCCATCCTTCAAGTCGCACGGCTACAAATGCACCGCATATTTGTGGTAGATTGTATCTGGCACACCGGAGACGAGTGAGATCGTCGCAAGGCTCCAAAGTCACTAAGTGCAAGGCTCCGAAGTCACTAAGTGCAAGGCTCCAAAGTCACTAAGTGCAAGGCTCCGAAGTCACTAAGTGCAAGGCTCCGAAGTCACTAAGTGCAAGGCTCCGAAGTCACTAAGTGCAAGGCTCCGAAAGGGCGTATATAGTCTACTAGCGAACCGGCCCGACTTCGCCCGGTAACAATTTAGTTTTTACAGCGATACTTTGAAAGACAAAAATGGTTATTGTGGGTCATCCTTAAAAGATAAACATATGCTATCGCGAAACTTTTTTTTAAACCTTTTTGAGAGCTACAATTCTGTAGTACATTAATTTGATGTGTCTCTTACGGTTTAGTCAGCGCAAGCCATGTAAGCGCCATAAAAGCGGTTTTTTAATGACTTATTACAAACATTTCTCTACTATCCTTGGATTCAATATAAATGTATTATACACCAAGAAATTCTTTAAATGATGTTGAAAACCGCATCAAAATACAGCAGGTAGTTTCGAAGTACTAAGCGAATACACAGACAGACGCGGATAAGCGACTTTGTTTTATACTATTTAGAGATTCGCGGTTTCTCCCCGCTTTTTTTAAATAGAGCACCTCATGTGTGGCGTGCTCTATTGTTTCCTACATATGATACGTGTCGCGGTGTTTTATACTTCTT
The DNA here is from genome assembly GCA_002778355.1 of Clitarchus hookeri. NCBI lineage: Eukaryota > Metazoa > Arthropoda > Insecta > Phasmatodea > Phasmatidae > Clitarchus > Clitarchus hookeri. The sequence goes on along the minus strand of NQII01000921.1, from coordinate 59,367 downwards.
TTGACATATAAACACCTTATATTTTGGTTAATTTAAACTTCTACTTATGTGTAATATATAAATTATATTTCATTTATAATTAATATAAATAAAAACGGGGATGAAACAGGTGTGTTGGTAATGGCTAGTAAGAAATACTTCTTACGCAAAATATTATTACAGCGAGTGCGAACAAATTCGGTGCATTGTCCCTGATTTTCTAGACTGTGTTAAGCTTTGTTTGCATTAGGCGGAGGAATGGCCTTGAGTAAAGTTGAAAGTAACCGTGAGTAGACTACAGTGACCTCGACGTGCTGCTGGTGCATACGGAGCAGTTACTTAACTGGCGGAGAGACTGCAGCAAGGGTCAATGCAGAGCACTCCAGCTAGTATTTATGTTAAGATTCTCACGCTCATATAGAAGACAAAGCAGTTTTAGCTACGTTCGAGTGCTCTTGTCCAATGTGCGCGACGTAACGTCTTGAAAGCACTCGACAGCCCTCGTCTGAAGTGCGTTATTCTCGTAGTTCAGTACACTGGAACCACGGTTAATAGTTTCGAGTTGAAGCTCGTATTTCAAACACTGCAACGCCCTTCAATCGCCAGGCACGGCCGCCTACCTGCACTGTGCACTGCAATATGCTATTTGCGCCTATGCGTGTCTCTCAGTAAATAAATGTTCTGGGTGCATAATTTTCTGCCAGGAAAAGTAAAAAGCAGTAATCTAACGCCATACAGTTTCGCTTTTATCAAGTGCACCCAGANGCTATTTGCGCCTATGCGTGTCTCTCAGTAAATAAATGTTCTGGGTGCATAATTTTCTGCCAGGAAAAGTAAAAAGCAATAATCTAACGCCATACAGTTTCGCTTTTATCAAGTGCACCCAGACAAAAAAAAATCGTCAAAATAATAAATACTTTTTAAGAAAATTGCATTTTTGGAGCGTGCCTGCTCAATTTCCTTCAGACATGGTAGAAAAGTACGAGTATACGCCTGTAGTTAGATCTGTAGACTTACATCGCGTGTAATATACTTCACTGCTACAGATGTAACTCGCATAGGAGAGCGTGAAGACGGAGGGAGGCACTGCACACCGGCTCAGCGTCTTGAGTATAAGGTCGACGGGCGCTGGGCGCGCGTGCTTAGTGTCGCCCGTATCGCTACTTCGCTCCTGGGNTATTTGCGCCTATGCGTGTCTCTCAGTAAATAAATGTTCTGGGTGCATAATTTTCTGCCAGGAAAAGTAAAAAGCAGTAATCTAACGCCATACAGTTTCGCTTTTATCAAGTGCACCCAGAGAAAAAAAAATCGTCAAAATAGTAAATACTTTTTAAGAAAATTGCATTTTTGGAGCGTGCCTGCTCAATTTCCTTCAGACGTGGTAGAAAAGTACGAGTATACGCCTGTAGTTAGATCTGTAGACTTACATCGCGTGTAATATACTTCACTGCTACAGATCTAACTCGCATAGGAGAGCGTGAAGACGGAGGGAGGCACTGCACACCGGCTCAGCGTCTTGAGTATAAGGGCGACGGGCGCTGGGCGCGCGTGCTTAGTGTCGCCCGTATCGCTACTTCGCTCCTGGGCCTTGCAATAGCGTTCTTGAGCGCCGGTGAGGGTGAAATGGGGTAAGATGGAGCCGCGGCGGAATGCGGAGGCAGGAGAAAACGCGCCGGCCGACGGCAACGTCTGCCACGTTTCCCACGTGCGAAACTCCGGGACGATCCCGCCGGGAGACGAATCCGGCTCGCCGTGGTGCAGCACTACTCTGAGCTGCCATAGGAACTTGCGAATTCCGTGTCATCTCTTGCCGAGTGTCGACAACAGGCCCAAGTGGAGAACAAGAACCCTGATACAATTTTTCACATCGTTACATTCCGCAATAGTCGAGGAACATTTCCCTCATTTGTACACTATTTTAAATTCAGGTTTTCACACAACTTATTCACGGAATAAACCCAAGTATCGCGACGGGTACATTACAACTTAAAAGCGCTTGANTCAGGTTTTCACACAACTTATTCACGGAATAAACCCAAGTATCGCGACGGGTACATTACAACTTAAAAGCGCTTGAGAAATATGAACGATTTGAGTTCTATTGTTTCATTATATTCGTCATTACGTACCACTAACAGTACAACAAATTAAAGAAGTAAACTTTTAAAGCAAAGACTGATTGCAGATTTGATTAAATTATCATGATTGATTGCAAATTTGTTACATACATATCCATGATTATTGGGAATAATTCAAATCGATACTACATTGGCAGACTTTCAGCCAATAATTGAAACCTGCACCGGTAAAGTGTAGTACCTATATAATGTATTTTGGAACAAAAGAGGAAAGTGGTGATTGGTAATACAGAAACCAACATAACTGNAGTGTAGTACCTATATAATGTATTTTGGAACAAAAGAGGAAAGTGGTGATTGGTAATACAGAAACCAACATAACTGGCATTACTGCATTACTGCAGTACTAGATACAGACCATTCACGTCTAGGGTGTAGTGACGCCTGTAGAAATCAGGAGCGGATCCAAGGTAGGGGGAGTTCACAGGGGAAACGACCCCTCCCCCAAAACCCTATCATTGACAAACTGCCCTGTGAATGTTTTGTAACTGAAATTAAATATCATAACTGTTATAAATACCAATTATTATTTGATCATGTAACATTGTTTCCTAAAATTATGATGGGGCAGAGAGCCCCCTCCCTCGCCATGCCACGAATCTAAAGCCTTGACCAGCACCTTCATAATCAAAACCGAAAGTCTAGTTTCACTCATGGTAGAAAGTACTATTCTCAAAGTGTTACATTTATGAACCTGCTGTTATTTAGTTTCATTAATTTTTTTATTTTAGCATATTTACGTTCTTGATGTATACCAGAAGGTATATAAAAAGAGGAAGGAAGCCTTAATACATAGGCACAAACATTGGCTCGTTGCCCGGGATACGAAGAGCGTGTCACAGCCAACCAAGCCGCGATGGTGAGACAGACCCGGCAGGCTGTGGTGTGCGCTTCAATTCCCGGAGCACAATACTGTACCACCTTCCCTGGTCTGCACACCCGTCACGTCAGACTACGTCAAGGCGGCAAGAGGTCACGCCTCCTATCTACACCACCCTCCCTGAGCAGTCAACTAGGCCGCCCCCACCCTCCCTGCTAGGGAGGACTACCCCGAGGGCGTGGCCGTCACGCCAAACACTCGCACAGCAGTTGGCCCACGAAGGCAGCGGCCAAGTCATCAATTTACCTGGAAACGCTTGACAGTATCTCCGCCTCTCTTTCCACGTATTTGCATTACGGCGATTGTTTCCCCGCGAGGGTGTGCATGTGTGTTGTGGGTCTAGAGCTATCGACTGTTCACTGTTTATCAAGGGGCGCCCTCCGGGAAGGAAAGAACAGGGGAGTAGAATCACGAAGCAAACTGAGTCATTAAATATGTTTTTTAGCCAGGAAAAAAATATAATATAAAAAAAAATTTAAAATAAAAAGATAATATAATAATTAAAATAAAAAGTTACTCTAATAATCAATATTGTATTTTTTCATCCTTTATTATTGTCATTTTCTTCTTTATCATAATACATACAGTGGCTTACACTAATATTCGGCCACCGATGATTATCGNAGTAGAATCACGAAGCAAACTGAGTCATTAAATATGTTTTTTTAGCCAGGAAAAAAATATAATATTAAAAAAAATTTAAAATAAAAAGATAATATAATAATTAAAATAAAAAGTTACTATAATAATCAATATTGTATTTTTTCATCCTTTATTATTGTCATTTTCTTCTTTATCATAATACATACAGTGGCTTACACTAATATTCGGCCACCGATGATTATCGCAGTTTCATGACCTTATGTTACATTATAAATGAAGATAAACATAAAACATATTGCACAATCATTTATGTGTGCTTTAAATGAAATGCAATAGTAGCCAATAACTGAAATGAGCCGTGCAAGTTAATGAAACACAATATTTTGTCCTCGCGTGCTGCATAAGTACGCCACTTGAATATTCGGCCAGTTGTGGTGGACGCGTGGCGCAGGCACGATGCACATTGCGTCCGTACCTCGTGTCATTCCCTGCACGCTCTCTGCGCTGAGAGGTTGTATTGAGTAGCTCTGTTGACTGCGTCAGTCAGACAAATGGGACGTAGGGGCAAGAATACAACGTTTGAACTGCAGCAGCTGGTAATTTTTCATCGTGCAAAGAAGAAATCTGAACTAGAAATTGCGGAGCACTTGAATCTACCGAGGTCACCATAAGAATGTTTGAGAAGGAAGACAGAATAAATTCGGTACCTCAAAAACGACAGTCAAATAAACTAAGTGAGAGAGAAGAACGTCTAGTAATCTAGAAAATAAAGAAAGATCCGAAAATTAGTGTTGGCAAACTTACCAAGGAGGTACTCAATGAATGTGGAAAGAACGTCCATCCAGAAACCACATGACGAGTTATCAGAAGAGCAGGATATAATGGCAGTGTACCTAGAATTAAGCCTTTTATTAATGAGGAGAATAGAAGAAAACGACTTAAGTTCGCAAAAGACCACGCTGACAAAGATGAAAGCTGGTGGAATGATGTTATTTTTGCTGATGAGACGAAATTGAATGGGTTTGGTTCAGATGGCAGGGTAACCGTATGGCGCAAGCCAAATGAGGAGCTAAAACCTGGGAACATACAACCTACTGTGAAACACGGTGGCGGTAGTATTATGATCTGGGGCAGTTTATCTTCAGAAGGTTTTGGAGAGGCTGTACGTTGATGTAACAATGAAAAAGAAAGACTATCTCAACATCCTGAAAGCAAACCTACACAAGAGTGTTGGTAATCTGGGCATTAGGAACACGTTTAAGTTCTACCAAGATAATGACCGAAAACACAAGTCGTGCATTGTCAAGAGCTGGCTTTTGTATAACTGTCCCAAAGTCAATAACACACCCCTCAATCACCCGACTTGAATCCCATAGAAAATCTGTGGGATGAACTCAAAATAAGACTGTGTACTAGAACAATTAGGTCCACAAAAGAATNTTGAATCCCATAGAAAATCTGTGGGATGAACTCAAAATAAGACTGTGTACTAGAACAATTAGGTCCACAAAAGAATGAGAGAAAAGTGAAAAGTTTCAAGGAAGAATAGAGTAAGATTGACTCCGAATGTACCAGGAAAATAATTGCTAATATGCACAACGCCTGCGAGAAGTAATTAAACAGAATGGCCATGCTACCAAGTAATAAATAACTGTTTGTTTAGTTTGCAAAGAGGATTATGTTTGTGTTTGAATGATTATGGCTGAATATTAAAGTGGCGTACTTATTCAGCATGGAATGACAATATCATATTGTTTGTTANTGTTTGAATGATTATGGCTGAATATTAAAGTGGCGTACTTATTCAGCATGGAATGACAAAATCATATTGTTTGTTAAGTTACATTTCTCATTTCCATTATTAACTACCGCTACATTTAATTTAAAGCACACAAAAATGCTTGTGCATTATGATTCANGCATTTCTCATTTCCATTATTAACTACCGCTACATTTAATTTAAAGCACACAAAAATGCTTGTGCATTATGATTCATGTTTATCTTCATTTCTAATGTAACATAAGGCCATGAAACTGCGATAATCTTAGGTGGCCGAATATTAATGTGTGCTACTGTATATTTTCTCAACAAATTAACACATATTTACACCTGAAATGGTTAAAATTAATACTAAAAATCAGTTTAGATTAAATGTGTAGTCAAATTGGGTCCAATTTTATTGGAGGTTAAGGGTTTGTGGCTTTGGGGTGGGGTGGGACCCTGGGTTGATTGAGCACTTTTGCATATCCGGTATTATCTACTTTTCCTTCTCATTTTGTATTCATCCGNGTGGGACCCTGGGTTGATTGAGCACTTTTGCATATCCGGTATTATCTACTTTTCCTTCTCATTTTGTATTCATCCGCCATACGTACAATTAACATGGCCATGGGTATAATCAATTTTTCAAACGCCATCCAAGTGAAATTGTTAGGATTGTAAATGTGTAAATAATATGCAAATTCATGTTCTGATGTGCATAAAACAAACACTTCACCGGCGATACGTTGAAACATTACACACAATAAAACGCCAAGTCTTGGAACTATTTTTATTATTTCGCCATCAACTCAACTGAGAATCAGCGTTCCAGTGTGTNCAATAAAACGCCAAGTCTTGGAACTATTTTTATTATTTCGCCATCAACTCAACTGAGAATCAGCGTTCCAGTGTGTAGACTGGTACATATTATGCAGCTGTGGGCAGTGATTTATTTCACAGGTTCATTTCGAAAGTGCTCATTTAAGAGTTGGAAGCCATCTTGAATTTATAAATTTAATACCATTATTTGTATCCGAGTTTAGTTTTTGATAATGATAGGGCAGAGAAAATTAATTATATGCTAAAATCTACTATCGTTTGACTTCTTGTACAACGTTCGCTTCTGCAGTCATCCTCGGAAAATAATCAATAATTGGCTTTTATTTATTCCATACTGTAAAAAATTGGTGTTCCGCTGGTATTAATATGCAGTTATGCAAGTGCTGTGTCTTGTCCGCGAATAAATTTAAATAATGAATGCTGGTTCCAGTTTACGGCTCAAAAACTGGTAATACCATAATGAGTTATTGTCTCCCCCTTAATTGGAGGGTGAGTGGAGTGGAGAGATATGGGCAGCTCTTAATATCGAGATCTTAAGAGCTGATGAGGGTGAAATGAGGTGAGTATGGAGCAGCGCCGGAATGCAAGGGGGGAACGGGAGATCCCTGAGAAAACCCACCGAGCAGCGGCTAATACGCTCCGTATTAGCGTGCACTTCTCTTGTCGTCCTGCGTGTGCCCACGGAACTTCAAGGGGTGTCCCGTCATTTCATTGGCGTATAGTATGGAGCAATGCAGCACCGTATACTAGCTTCGCAGAAATTCACCCGGAATATTTTAATCCATAACAGTCTGATGTCTTTTTTTGCCATGTTNACCGTATACTAGCTTCGCAGAAATTCACCCGGAATATTTTAATCCATAACAGTCTGATGTCTTTTTTTGCCATGTTGAGCTTCAAAATAGTGTTTCCAATAAGCATGATCTGTTGAAAGATATATTCCGCCCTAGTCTGAAGTGGTGTTTTAGTTTGCAGACAGAAAGTGCACACGTGAAACAGTTTGTTCCAAAGTCTTTGGCCACGAAAAAAATATATATATATATTTGTATGACATACTGTTAAACTTGTGGACATTATATGCGACTACTATTTCCTCAAATAACTTTTTTCTTAGATCACAACATGGTTTTTGCAAGATGAATGTCACAGACAAAATGTTACTGTTTTTGTAATTTACAAATAAATAGAAAAAAAACTATTCGCAGAAAACTTAACAAGGGCAAAATGTCTTAGTTAATTTTAAGGTATGCTTAGAAAAAGCAGTTTTCCAAGCATTCGGGGGCAGGCACAAATAAAAAAATATGCAAGAATGTCCTTATTTTTAGAAATTTTTTGAAATTGCAAAATTATTTCCTTGTACGATTTTAAAGACATTTATTTTGTAGTAGCTCTTGGCATCTTTCGGGGTGAATTCTCATATCTGTACGTAAGTTAAGTTTTCATTATTTATATATTCCAAAAACAGTACAATTGTAATTTTGACACGTATTTATGCGAAAACTATGGGTTCCATTTTTTTTTTGCGAGAAAAGAGTAATCACCGATAATGTCTAAAAGACTGAACAGTATGTGGTACAGATACAAAATAATTATTTTTCGTGGTCAACGCTCTTAAAAACGCTTATTACAAACTGCAACGCATTTCGCGCGCCAAGTAAACTGCAAATATCAGGGCGATCGCAAACCTGTCGCTTGGAATTCGTTGCAGCGTGTTTGGAATGAGTTTTTTTGACGGAACTATTAAACGTCCCCCCCNAAAATTTTGAATGGTACCTTAAAGACACCACGCACATTGGGAACAATATTTTAACGCCCTCCAAAATAGATATAATCGGCTTTTTCAGACTGTTATCTCAAAATATACGAACTGGACCACTGCGAAACGACGATATACGCATGCGTTGGACATTGTTACGGAGTCACGTACAATAACATTATAGGGTCACCGCTGAAATTACAGAAATCGTTAAGATCACGACGAAAATACTACGCGCTAGTTGAGTGACACGGGCGTAGAGGCGATACCGCATTACATACGCCGGTCGGTGTCGGCCGTAGCGCTTCATCAATGTGTGTCTCACAAACAGACCCCTCGCTAGGCGACCGCCTTAGGCCAGGATTACGATGCCTTCACGTTACACGTAAAACGCATTACGCTACACTTTCATGTGTACGTAAAACGTGATCTTTTTGGGTGGATAAGCACATGACCTTTGCGCACTGAATAAAAATGCCGGGGATACGTTTTGTTACTTTTCAGATAGGAAACTCTCAAAATTCTGGGTATAGAGGCGTATTTAGGTTTTAATATTGACGTAGCAAGAACAGGATGCAAAAGTATGGCGTTCGTGATTTATACAAACTCTGAATACAACTAGGAAAAGCAAAGATAACACCACAGCCTCCCTACTGTGATTGGCCAATCACGTGGTGTTACGTATCACGTAAAAGCTATACAATGACAACCTTTTTCCATCACGTGAAGGTCTCCTTGGCACACATTCGTCAAGGAGTAGACGGCTTACGTGAACGTGTTACTCGTTACTTGTTACGTGAAGTCTTCGTAATCCTGACTTCAATGAGCTGCTGCCACCGCAGTGGGTCGGAACACTGCTGTAACTGGCTACCAATTATCTCAGGGTGTTCCCATTTGTATCTATTTACCAGCTCGCAACCACTGAACAAATACAGTGGCTCACATTAATATTCGGCCACCTATCATTATCGCAGTTTCATGGCCTTATGTTACATTAGTAATGAAGATACACATAAATCATATTGCACAATCATTCTTGTGTGGTTTAAATGAAATATAGCGGTAGCCAATAACGGANTGAAGATACACATAAATCATATTGCACAATCATTCTTGTGTGGTTTAAATGAAATATAGCGGTAGCCAATAACGGACATGAGCAATGCAACTTAAACAATATGATTTTGTCATCCCGTGCTGCATAAGTACGCCACTTTAATATTCGGCCATNCATGAGCAATGCAACTTAAACAATATGATTTTGTCATCCCGTGCTGCATAAGTACGCCACTTTAATATTCGGCCATCAACATTCAAACACAAACATATAGGAGAAACGTTTAATTTGTTTGTAATTAATCATGGACCATCCATGGCCATTCTGTTTAATTACTTCTCGCAGGAGTTGTGGCATATTAGTAATTATATTCCTGGTACATTCGGAGCCAATCTTACTCCATCATTCCTTGGACCTTTTCTCTAATTCTTTTGTGGACCTAATTGTGTTAGTACGAAGTCTTCTTTTGAGTTCACCCCACAGATTTTCTATGGGGGTTCAGGTTGGGTGATTGAGGTGTTTTAATGAATTTGGGACAGTTATACAAAAGCCAGCTCTTGATAATGTACGACTTTTGTTTTGGGTCATTATCTTAGTGGAACTTAAACGTGTTCCTAATGCCCAGATTACCACACTCTTGTGTAGGTTTGCTTTCAAAATGTTGAGATCGTCTTTCTTTTACGTTGTTCCATCGACACATNGATTACCACACTCTTGTGTAGGTTTGCTTTCAAAATGTTGAGATCGTCTTTCTTTTACGTTGTTCCATCGACACATACCGCCTCTCCAACACCTGCTGTATATATACAGCCCCGGATCATAATACTACCTCCACTGTGTTTCACAGTAGGTTGTGTGTTCCCAGGTTTTAGCTCCTCATTTGGCTTGCGCCATACTGTTACCCTGCCATCTGAACCAAACACATTCAATTTCGTCTCATCAGCAAAAATAACATCATTCCACCAGCTTTCATCTTTGTCAGCGTGGTCTTTTGCGAACTTAAGTCGTTTTCTTCTATTCTCCTCATTAATGAAAGACTTCTTTCTAGATACCCTGCTATTATATCCTCCTCTTCTGATAACTCGTCATGTGGTTTCTGGATGGACGTTCTTTCTTTCCACATTCCTTGAGTACGTCCGTGGTAAGTTTGAAAGCACTAATTTTCGATCTTTCTTTATTTTCCTGATTACTAGACGTTCTTCTCTCTCACTTAGTTTCTTTGGCTGTCGTTTTTGAGGTACCGAATCTATTCTGTCTTACTTCTGAAACCTTCTTATGATGTCTCCGACAGTGCACCTCGGCAGATTCAAGTGCTCCGCAATTTTTCGTTGAGATTTCTTCTTTGCATGATGCAAAATTACCAGATGCTGCAGTTCAAACGTTGTATTCTTGCCCCTACGTCCCATTTGCCTGACTGACACAGCCAACAGAGCTACTCAATATAATCTCTCAGCGCAGAGAGCGTGCAGGGAATGACACGAGGTACGAACGCAATGTGCATCGTGCCTGTGCCACGCGTCCACCACAACTGGCCGAATATTAAAGTGACGTACTTATGAAGCACGCGAGGACAAAATATTGTGTTTCATTAACTTTCACTGCTCATTTCAGTTATTGGCTACTATTGCATTTCATTTAAAGCACACAAGAATGATTGTACAATATGTTTTATGTTTATCTTCATTTCTAATGTAACATAAGGCCATGGAACTGCGATAATCATCGGTGTCCGAATATTAATGTGAGCCACTGTATATTATTCTCGCTGGCCTCCTGCACACAACACCTCTCTCCCTCAAATGGGTAGCGCCAGGCTCATCCATTCATGACGCCCCGCTTCGGACACGCAGCAAGTTTCAATGGCGCTTTTAAATTCATCACGCATGACACGGGGCTGTGTTATGGAGCCCGATCCAGATACTGTTCATCATCATCCGGCTGTCGATATCCGAGCCGTATTGCAGTGGCACATCGATGGCTGGCTTCGTTCATCAAGCTTGCATCTCTCGCGCCATAATCACCTGGACCACCAGTACCTGAGATGAGCTCCGATAGTCATTTATAGCAGCTTTATATACGAGTGTGGTTCAGCACTATTTGAATGATCTTTTGGTAAGAAAACGCACGGGTTTAACTGCAAATCAACATGTAAACAACGACTGCACAGTCTACAGCAATGTTGGCATGTAGTGTATCCTGAATAAAACTTGATTTGAGGACTATAGAAAGGTTTCGCAGCGCGGGAATCCCAAAAACATCAAATGAAGAACATAATTCGAATTGCTTAATATATTTTGACGGGGTAACATTTATTGAAAATATATTTTAATGCTGGTAACTACCAAACACATCAATATTTGAAACTGCCTCCAGTCCTACACATTTTACATTCGAATAAGTGGAAAACCACTGATTCACAATGAAGATCTACTATTCGAATCGGTGAAAATTGATCTACTTAGAATCGGTGAGAACCAATGGTTTTTTTTTCAGTCAAACAATTTCACTGATTGAAGTGACAGCCAACTGCGTGTGACGGATTAAAAATTATTTTTATTGAACTAAGGTAAATCATTACGAGAAATAAACATATTTCCGATAGTCACTGTTTATACTGTGCAATTTAACGTAATTAAAAAAAAGTAAAAAAAAGTTTTCGGTGCACGGGATTTGAACCTACAGTCTCTCTCTCCTACATAGTTAGCTTTCCAAGCAATCGAGTTACCCAGCGAACGTTAACTTCGAAATGGAAAATAAATGTATTATATTTCTTTATCAAAAATGCATGGCTTTAAATTGTATGCAATTTATTTTAATTTTTGGTTAAATTCGTGGCATTAGAAATTTTAAAACAAATAGTACGTACGAATGCACCCACTTCACCACATTTAACGCAGTTTGAACCTTCAAACGAGCGCTATGGTGATAACGTGTAAACAAACAAAGACGTAAAAACGGAATTAAAATAAAGACAATGATCATGTTGCCTCGTAAAGTGATATTAAATTACCAAACTCACATTTATGAAAATTTATGGCTTGTATAAGTTTATGCGTTATTTCATTTGATACATGTCCATCAGTCAAAAAACAAACTACTGAAAAACAGCGAATGAAACGGTTGATGAATCAGTGGGAAATGTCACCGAATCAATAAGTGAAGGAAAACTGACACTATTTCAATAATTAATAAGTTAAATTGATTGCAGTTGAGTAAGTAAGGTACTTTTAACGGATTTAAACACTGGAGTTATCACCGATTGAAATGTAGAGTGCAAATATAAAAATTGCCAACTTTCTGCGAAAAACTTGTGATATAAACCACAAAATCAGCAAAAATGCCATAATAATAACCTTACAATTAAAAGCATAACGTTACAATTCCTCAAAGTCAGAGGACTTAGCCAGGTTCTTTCAGGGATGGAGGTCTTAATTACATAAAAGAGTTAATATTTCCCTAATTTATTTACAAACACTAGAGAAAATACCACGCGATAAATGACAACCACTTGCTATTTACAATTAATCAATTTATTCAATACAATTCACAATCACCTCAAATATATTTATAGAATGAAATAACTAAAATCAATCCCAATAAATAGTGTATCAAAACCTGTTTGTTTTACAAATGTTATGTCCATGTTCGACAGCTCCAATATTCACAATCAAGCCCGTATCACACATTCATACAGTCCCACCTTAACTCAGTCCACATTCCACCAGTCTGGAATGTTATAGATGATCCCAGGGCCCTCGTGCACAGTAGCCCTCTACTCGCCGAGAAGCGCGCCCTCTCACCAGTCCACACCACACAAACTCTGCTCTGTCGTCGTCCGTCCTCTCCGCTGGTGTCCCTTACTGCACCAGACTTTACCAGATTACCATATTTTCCAGATTACCATATTTTCCAGATTACCATATTTCCCAGATTACCACACTTTAGCCAGATGGCTACCACAAAAACGGACTCCTCTCCGGCTGCGGCGTGGGGAGGGGGGTAATTTATATAACCTAGTGTCGCCGGCTCTGGTCCAGAATCTTTTTCAAATGCCGTGTTGTGCCAAGCAAAAAGGGTTATCAGAAAATTATTTTTCATTCTCTCAAGTCGTCGACTCCTCCTGAAGGGGGGAAGAGGGGTTGTGACGCCAGCCAGGTCGGTCCCCGGCCTGTGGGGTACGAAGGAGCGAGGTGAGTCAACCCCCACAACGCTGGACCGGGCGCATAACCAGGCAGCAGGGATCTCGCGCCAAGTGAGGGCGTCAGAGCGTAACAATATTATATATTCTTACCTTTCTTTATTTTCCTGATTACTAGATGTTCTTCTCTCACCCTTAGTTCCTTTGGCTGTCCTTTTTGAGGTACCGAATATATTCAGTCTTCCTTCTCAAACCTCCTTATGATGTCTCCGACAATGGACCTCGGTAGATTCAAGTGCTCCGCAATTTCTTGTTGAGATTTCTTCTTTGCGTGATGAAAAATTACCAGCTGCTGCAGTCCAAACATTGTATTCTTGCCTCTACGTCCCATTTGCCTGACTGACGCAGTCAACAGAGCTGCCCAATACAACCTCTCAGCGCAGAGAGCGTGCGGGGAATGACACGAGGTACGAACGCAATGTGCATCGTGCCTGTGCCACGCGTCCATCACAACTGGCCGAATATTAAAGTGACGTACTTATGAAGCACGCGAGGGCATAATATTGTGTTTCATTAACTTGCACTGCTCATGTCAGTTATTGGCTTCTATTGCAATTCATTTAAATCACACAAGAATGATTGTGCAATATGTATTATGTTTATCTTCATTTCTAATGTAACATAAGGCCATGAAACTGCGATAATCATCGGTGGCCGAATTTTAATGTGAGCCACTGTATACATAATATCCCGACGGAGCCACATCCCATAATAATGATATCAGTGTTGTTATCTCGCCAACATGAGAAAGAACGAATGGTCACAAGAGTGAACCCCAAAAATAAGTACAATGCGACAAGTACGAAACAAATTACCCGATCTGTAAGGAATGTGTTCCTTTGCTTGATGTAAAACAACATACATTTAAACCATTAGTCGCGCAAGAGACGTCACTTCTACGCGTCGATGTAAACGGATATCAAGTTATAATTATAAAACCGAACCGTTATAAGCAATTAAAAACCAGTATATTGCGCGAGCATCGAGCGCTGTACGTTATGTTAGGCGAAAAAATTAACATTGTGAAGTGCAGGAACGACAAGAGGACAACACTGCTGCACATTGATGCAACAGATATAAAAATAAAATGTAAAGGAAGTTATTAGCACTTACCAACCACTGCAATCTTNTAATTATAAAACCGAACCGTTATAAGCAATTAAAAACCAGTATATTGCGCGAGCATCGAGCGCTGTACGTTATGTTGGGCGAAAAAATTAACATTGTGAAGTGCAGGAACGACAAGAGGACAACACAGCTGCACATTGATGCAACAGATATAAAAATAAAATGTAAAGGAAGTTATTAGCACTTACCAACCACTGCAATCTTATATTACACAACCGTCGTTTGCTGTACGCTGTGTTATACGATGCTAGACAAGACCAGACCTTCCTGGTTAGTACAACAGAATAACAAACGTCTTCCTTACGAACTGATTGAAACGAAGCCGTCACATTCAGAGTACAGCCAACACTATCAGCAGAACACGTCCGACCAGATCGACGTTGTGTGATCAACTAACATCTTGGGAATCTGTAAGGCAGTCCAGCCAACTATGCTTATAAGTGAGCTTAGGGCATACTTGACCCCGCGGCCCTTTTCGTCATCGGGAGGTGATACATATGTTATGAATTTGGTGGCTGTATCTTAGATCGGTTCGGAAATTACGGCCAACTATGCTTATGAGTTTGCTTAGGATGTACTTGACGCGCATGGAGCGACTCTAGGCTGTCGCGCCGGGGCAGGCTTCGCTCCGTGTCACGCAGGTGGAATGAGAGCACGAGACTCGTTTCCACCAGAATGCGAAGTGAAAGTAGACCGTAAGGAATGAGAAAACCCATATGGCAGCAGACGACTGTGATGAGGGGACATCCAAGATGGAGGGCTCGGAAGGCAAGAGAGAAAAAAGGGTGAATGTAAAGTAGACCGGAAGGAATATGAGAAAAACCTCCCAAAAGATATAATGGTAACATATTTCAGACAAGATGGATGGTGCTGGCATGAAATAACAAGAGTGTGGTTGTAAATGATTGCACATTCCGGGGGGATTTGCACGATTTCTGCCGGATTCCTCCTGATTGAGCAAAAGTCATCCAAATTGTGCAAAACATATTTTTTNTTTGCACGATTTCTGCCGGATTCCTCCTGATTGAGCAAAAGTCATCCAAATTGTGCAAAACATATTTTTTGTAAAAAAAAAATTTGCTGATTGAGGGAAATTCTGTAATTTTTTGGGAAAATTCTGGGGATTTTGAGTTTTTTGGGGGAAAGGGAAATTCCGAGGGAAAAAATGGCCATGTGACGTTATTCAAAATGGCGACCGTGGCTCCGCGGCGCCGCGCCAGGACACCAGGTGGTGCAGAACCAGTCATTTCTAACTACTTGTACACTGTTTATTACTTAAATGGCCATATTTATTTTTAAAAATGGCGGAGGGATAAAAAATGGCAGATAAGAAAAAAGTAACTAGGGCCTCAAAGTGCTCACTTTACCGTGAACGGCATTTAAATACTTATGAATATGCCGTCATACATACACGATAAGAGTTCTTTCAAGATCCCGAATATAGTACGTATTTTGATAAACTTCGTTTCGACTTATTAAAGAAGAGACATACGTAACTCCAATGTGAACAGAGGTACGGTTTTATAAAAAAACACTGACTAAGTGACGGCACAGTTGGCCGTCGCACAGATCGGTACGAAGCAACTGCGACAGTGCGACAGTCCTGCGTGTATTCAGCTGCACAGCGCAGCTTCTACGCACAAACACGTCTAGAGACTGGCGGCAACAGCGACTGATGCCGCACATCGGCTCCGTACACTCAAGATGATAGATAGACCCATTATTCGTCTTTTGCGTATGCACCTAACATTGAATTACCCCGAAACAATAGAACTGTCAAAGCCAGATTGTCAACAGTAATACATTTGTTTGCTTATATTTTAATTTTCACAATAAAAACCCTTTTATATAAATAAAATACTTTCGCAAAATTGAATTTAATCAAACTGCATCAAAAATTGGCCGGAGGAAGTATACGAATACAGAGCATTTGTTAACATGAATAGTGTTCTAACCTCCAAACCTATCCACGTCGTTTGCGATTGGTCGTGTTGGCAGTTGGGACACGGAGACTGGTTATGCGCAGCCAATGACGTCACTCTGGCCTGCATTCTCTCTACGGTCGACTCACGTCACACCAAGAATATTGGGTGATGTGTATAAAGTGGAGCAGGTGCTGAAATGTTGCAAAACGTAAGCAGGTACTGGCGTTCGTGAGAATCACAGACTTAACTGAGCTGCTGCTCACAGTCGCTAGGCAAGTCTACTCACAGCAAACTGAGGACGTACTCAGTATTCTCACCTAGCGCCTCCTCAAGAGACACCGCTCAGTATAGTACTAACACGACCCACTGACGTGCTGGTACCAAACTGGGAGAAAACCTGCCCACGCAACACCAGTCGCGTCAAATGTTACGCACTTCTCGCGGTGGCTGAAAACTCAACTTCCGCAAAATAATTGTGTTTTCGAGAATTCCTGTCCGCCATACTTGTGAAACTTTAAGCAACAGCCAGAAATGCCATGTTTGAGTAAGGCTTCGAAGAACATTTTTAATATTTAACGCTACACAGAAAACTTTCCGTTAATTATTGTCAACTGTTATAAAATATTATAATGAAATGATATCACTACCCATGTATATTTAGCATGCTGCATGGATGATTTGTAACTGGGTCCATAAAGTTCAGATTCTCAAAAAATTAATTTCCTAAGATGCTACTAGCAGCGATATTTCGCACGTGTCAGTTTACGCGATGCATTTGAGCTGACGTAGCAGTTTCGAGATAAGCTTCAGTGTAATCCCTTCCTCTTCCTTGACTATATAAGTTTCACCACAGATATTACCCGGAATACTTACTTGCTGATAGCTCAATGAGAAAAGTGTGAGTACTTTCTTATACGTTTTATCAATAAAGAAATGTTCAAAACTAGCGGTCATTGAAACAGGCTGCATTTTGTTTTCTGTATAATAGAATAGTCGCTGTTGATAGCGACAATTATTATAAAATCTTCACAGTCGCTTAAATGACGTAGGATGTTTGTTCTTTATTATGCACATGACAATGTGCATCTAGTACGTGTGTCAGAAACTCTCACAATTGGTAGAAAGAAAAAAAAACTACGGTCGTGGTTACACCACTGGCCTAAAAACATACCATTTAAATGCGTTCGGCAGCCATGTTTTATCTTGTTTACTAACAAAATGTGTTTGCATGGTCACACACCTGAAACTGAGAACCAAACCTAAAAAAAAAATAGCAGTTTAAAGGTCCGGTTATTATTTACAATCGTTTCCAGCAATAACAATATATGTTTTTTTTTATTTAAAAATGGTCCACATCCGACACCACAGTTTCTTTATTCCGATGAGTGCAGAAAATCTCGCCAATGTCAGCCTGTCTGACAGAAGCCAAATGGAGCGCCACACTGAGCTCCTATGTTTACATAAGCAGGTTACTTCGGAGAAGTGATTGCGATCGGAGCATATTCGGAGGGAACGTGACAGCAAAGAAACAAAGTGAACACGTTTGAAGTAATGTCATTCTGTGTCTCGCGTGAACGCTTTAAAATGGCTTCCCAAAAATGTCAAATAAACGCTGAGGAACGGCAGAGAAATGTTGTCGTATCCACGTACATTCCCCCCGAGCAGCTCTAGGCCAGGCGTGCCACCCTTGCCCTCTAAGCTCTTTGAACAGCCGACTGTACGGGGGCAGAGGTTATCAACAGAGCATTCCATTACGGAACGTTGTTGAATTCCTTACCATCCTCGTTGTCTCACGCTACAAGTTTGCTGTAGAAACAACGATGGAGGGGGGGAGGTAGGGCAGATGGCACACTGAAAAGCAGCTATGAACTCCGTCATTATCTGTATTACTAATTAGTGTCACAGGACACTGGAGGAACTTTTCCCAGCTGGGTCCCTCAGCAAACTGTATTTTTGTATTGTATGTTTGATTTTATTTTAATATCAATAAACTAAATTCTAATTTACGAATGTAGCATTTCTGTAACTAAATACAACTTAAATGAAAAAAAATTAATGAGTGTTATTGAAAACGAACTACTACAAACAAGTACAAAGTTAAGACACTTTAAAAAATACAAAATACTACACACAATGTTTTATAGCCTAACTAGGGATACTCTAAGAGTTCAACAAAAGACAAACAATATTAACACATGCACAACTGCAGTTTTTCTTTGGTTATTGGCTACGTGTCTGTGTCATTAATCAGTCTTGTGCATAACTGGGCCAATCGGAATAACGTTACTCCGGTACCCAACGGCTGTGATTCGCGGATACGCACGTAAAACGCAACGCAAGAAGACTACCCAACTGCTAAAGTGGATCTGAGCTGAAGGGTTCTGAACTAAAGCAAGGCAGGAACTCTCCACGAAAATCGGGTGTCCTACTTCATTACACATCGCTAGAGACATACAAACTTTGAGTTATTGGTAACATTTTATACTTTAAGCACTCACACCTTTCAACTATGTTCGCCACTGGATCATATATTACAGTGTATTCGCGGTTTCTTCACACGTTTTGAATCAAACATTTGAAAAATCACCCCATGTGTAACGTGCTTGCTTGTTTCCTAAATAGATAATGTATCACAAGCGTTTTACACTTATGTTAACATAAAAGTACCTTATTTTTTGTAAANGCCACTTCCCCGAACTCCACCGACACTTGGTCTTCCGTCCTCTTCTGAAACTTTTTTTTAAAATAAGTCAATTACGTAACCCGAATCGGTCCAAATTGGCGAATTGTAATTAACTACTTCTTAAATCAACATTAAAGGTGATTATTTCGAATTTTTACAGTTCCATACCAAAATAATATTCCACAGGACCAGGTACTGCACTGTGCGACTTACTGGGTCGCCATTTTGAGAAGCACCATTCCGAAGGATCTTCGGAATCACATGTTGCCGTAACAATATGCGTAGAAAACTGGCACATGCCCGTGATGACACATAGAGTATATATATATACACCACCTGAGACCGATATGAGTTCTCAAAGGGTTCAAATGCACAACTTAAGTCTTATCGAAGAGCTGGTGACGAGCCAACTGGTATTCTGAGTTTATCAGAACGTTCACTGTAAGGTACTAATAGCTTGTGTAGTTCACTAATAAGCATTCACTAACACTATCCCACAGCATTGTAGCTAATCCACAGGATGACGGTATAGGTGCCCTGAGCGAGTCAGTAATCCTCCTGAGTACGTACATATGCAACTCTGATGAGAACATCAGTTGCAAGATGCACCCTCGTAATTCTCGCCAAGCACCAACAGTGGCGAGGGGCTCCATCAGGAAGCACGAGGTCTCTTAGGTTCAGTAAGGGTTGCTCAGTGGGCCTTGTTATATCAAGGCTGCAACTGCTGTAAATATTTATGATGGCGATTTCAAAACTGGCTGGCCACAGAACACACTATTTTCCAACATTGTGCGAGGAAGATGCTCTTGTCCATGTATGCAGACTCTGGCACTGCAACAATGGAGCCAACAGAAGGAAATGGATTGGAGTCAGAGAAGTTAGGTCTGAAGGGTCAGTTGAAGTTTGGGTATGAAATATCTAGTTAAGAGTAGCTTCAACTCTGGTGCAAAGAGTAAGCAACTCTTCCAAAATAAGAATTTGCTCACCAATTACTCTTCTTAGACAATACTCAGGTGACTACACCCCTGCTTCCCACAACAACCCCCTTTGGCGAGGATTGGCAGTTGGTATAAGATGACAATTTATTGAATGTGTAGAGCCCAAATTTCCCAACTCAGGAGAGTGGAGTAAGAGCTTGAAGATGTTACTAAGCTGTCTGGAGGCCCCAACAAAGTTGGTACTACAGTCAAAGTACAAGTTATAACATAGAACAAAGTTCTCTGCTGGACACAAACCTTGTCAAGAGTAGCCTCAAAACTATCAGCAGTTAAATCTGGTCACTTCGATGTGGACAGCCTTGGTAACAAAACAAATAAAGATACAGATATAAGCTTTCTCCATAGGAGAGAGACATATCTTATTCAAGCGAATAGAAATGGGTTCTGCATAGTCGACACCCATTTTAACAAATGCTGAAGATGGGGTGACTCTCGGGGGTGGTAGGTCAGTAGTGGAAACACCGTACACATTTGAAAACTCTGCACCTGATCAGGGACAGAGCTGAGATAATCCAAACGTTTTGGCACAACACAGATTGCAAGAGGCTTGGTGCACCATGGAGGTACTTCACATGAAAACAGTCGACAAGCACAAACATAGCTGGGCGAATCTTAAGAAGTAAGGTGGGATGATTAGACGAGTTGTGTATGTCAGCATGAGTGGACTGCCCACCCACCCTCATCACTCCATGTTCATCCAGAAATAGAGACTGTCACTGCAATTGTGTAGAAAATGGTTCACGTTCTTGAGCGGATGCAAGTCATCTTCGAAAATTTCGTATTGGATATGTTTGAAAATCATGACTATTGCTTGTCCCATTTGGTGGGAGGATATCGCATCACTGAAATTATGCTTTCTGGCATAATTAATAAAATGCATTATATATGCCACAACATACATAAACCTCAGCCAAGAAAATACTGGGTGGAGCAAGAGAAGGGTTGTTGGGTGATCATAAGCTGTCACCAAATATACTTGAGATGGAGTTCCGGGACACTGTGTGTTAGATAATCATCTGATACTGGCAATATTTTTGGAGGTATAGAAAACTAATGAGACCTATGCCACCAAAGAACATGGAAACCAAGTTCGTGAGGGAGGACTCCATGTGAAGCACAGTCACATTGGCTGTACACTAAGAGCACATGTTCCCAGGTATGAAGGGGAACCAATTCTATAATATGGGTAACACAATTTGAAGAAAAAAACATTATTTTTACTTATAAAGAAGTACTTTAATCCATGTGAGGGTTACAATCCAATCAGATCATACTTGAGTTAAAGTGATGGTTAAGTACTTGGCAAGAAATGGGTGACAATAGTGAAGCAATCTTGGCAATAGATACACACCAGATAAAGTTAAAACCAAGAAAGATAAACATGCTTCAATGGAGCTCCTAAGCCATGACGAGGCTATCCACTCCACTACCCTCGGTGTTTACAGCTCGCAAGTACACAGCCATCATATAGGCTTGCTCCGAAGCATCAGCAATACTACGCAGCTCTACACTCGTCACATCAGTACAAAGCGAGGGATTGCAGCTCGAGTAAACATACTTCCCTTGTTTGTGATGTGAGGGGGTAAGAATTCATCCCAACCAATGCATTCGGTGAACAAACACTGCGTAAATATTTTTTTCCCACACAACAATGGGGAAATCACAACCCACAAGTGTCTTAGATTTCGGCAATTTGCGACAACACAAAGACTTTGGGAGCCTTCCTACGGTTGATACTTAAATTCTAGGAAAGTGTATCAATTTCAGGACTCAAAAGCAAACCAAGGATATTTATCAAAGGCTCAGCTGTGAATGGTAGTGCTTGGGATGTTCATAATGAGTGGATGACACTGTATCCAACACATAAGGCTGATTGCTACACAATTTTTGAAGTTCAAATCCTCCATGGTGTTACACTTCACCAAACTAATCCCCTAGGACGAAGGCTTCTTTGAGTGTTGAGGCTCCGATAATAATGATACAAAGACATAATGGAGGAGGGCAGATACAGTTAGTAGATCCTGAGGCATTAATCAATGGCCGACTGTTGCTATGGAAGAATTGCCAGAAATGGTGACAGTGTTCAACTGAGATTGGCACAGTAGGTTCATCGTACACAAAATTAATTGGCATGGACGAGCCTTCTCGTGTACCGAGATATATATATATATATATGTCTGCCTGATGTCACACGAGAACAATACTTGGTCAAATATGTAACACAGGATGACGACAGTAATGCTCGTCTGAAGTTTAGAACCAGGGGGAAGACTGTCATTTATAGATAATCCATTGTCAGTTTTAGACCTAGCATAAAAAATAATTCGAAGTTTGATGGTTGAGTTTGAGGCCTTCGGACCACCATTATTGGGAATAAAATAATATGCAACTGATGAACCAGACTCGTGCAGGGACTACGACACATTGTCATATTGTTCCATATGATCCGGTCCGAAGTAACCGTTCATAAACTCTCTGCAGATGACCTTGAGATCTGGTTGGGATTCCAATTTTCATTCGAGGGTATTGAAACATATTATCTGCACAGACACGATAATGCCCAAGAGGTGGGTGTGTTTCCTTGAAGGGCACACACTTCATTTCAACCATATATTTATCTGCAATGAGAGGTCAACAAATTATGTTCACAGCGATATTCTAGTTGTTTGGCACTAACAGACTGAGGTTTTTCAATTTGTCAACTTTCTGAAGACTGAGTCAAGAAACAGAAAGACCAACAAACATTGAGCCAATCTCAGAGCTCGAATCAGGAGAGTTG
Organism: Clitarchus hookeri; assembly: GCA_002778355.1. Lineage (NCBI taxonomy): Eukaryota > Metazoa > Arthropoda > Insecta > Phasmatodea > Phasmatidae > Clitarchus > Clitarchus hookeri. The sequence goes on along the minus strand of NQII01000921.1, from coordinate 36,641 downwards.
AGAATATTTAAAGCATTCCTCAAGAAGAAACAATTTAAGTCTAGACTCTGACATGACAGGCAAATGCCGGCAAAACTCCATTCCTCCACTGTACAAATCTTTATGTATATGTTTGCACTCAGGATGATGTCAAATTGTGCAAGTTTATCGAAGTAAGGATCTGCTAAAGGAAAAGAACCTAGTTTTGTCATAACACATAGTTCCGAAAGTAAATGCAGCAGATGGTTTGCGATTTTGGATACAACCAGAAGAGAGTGATTAAGGATATATGAAGGTTCCACAGATAAAGCCAGCAACCCTGCTGCATGCGAGACAGAAAACCTGAGGCGATGTTTCAGAAATGAGTGATTCTTGCTGCTGCGCTATCAAGTAAACAACACACCGTATGGGGTTCGCCATCAGTGCCATACATTTCTCTATAAGATAATATGTACATCCAGCAGTTATTAAGTCTTCTGGCAGTGGAAGCAACACACAGTATGTCTAATAAAGACGTTCCCCAACTAAACTGATTTATAAATTTATTAAAATAATGTAATAATGTTATTAGACGTATATGAAATGTTACCTCTATTATGTTCAATGTACGATGTCCCATCTGCTGAAACAGATGAGAACATCGAAACTATATTTGAGAATCTGTATTGTAAAATGTATCGTCATATAATAGAGTCGACCATTTAGTTTCCCGGCGGA
>NQII01000921.1:8082-31672 GCA_002778355.1 Clitarchus hookeri | reverse complement strand
GAATCACGAGCACGCTGCCTGCCTGCAAGTGTATTCTACAGCTGGCAGCAAGATGGCGCCGCGGTCGAGGCTCTTCACGGTCAACTCAGCACTCTGGAAAGCCCTGCTTGAGATCTACTTGCATGCACAGTGCGTGTTCTTCCGCCATATGTAGAATTAACACTGCCATGGGTCTCACCACTTAATTCATGCGTCGCTCAAGTCAAAATGTTAAATTATAAAAGTACATACTTTACAAAGTTACTCATTATTACACTTAAATACATTTTAAAAACATATAACGTAAAATAAGTTATTTTACTATTCACAATTGTTTTACCACACACTTCTAATTCGACATTAATACATGGAACTACTTTCTCTCCGTCGTTACCAACTTTACTGAGCCCATGCCAGTCAGTTTGCCGGTTAAAATATATGAGAAACGGGCAGTGACATTTTTCAAAGGTTGATTTCAAAAGTGCTCACTTTACCATGAATGGTCTTTGCCTTTACAACAATTTGAAAACTTTAGCACGTGACCTTAAACTTCTGTACCTTTTACAATGTCACCAATACACAATACAAGCATGAAGTTAAATTTTAGTATCCCCGCTTGCATCCTCCAACCCCTTTTTTTTCCACATAACACTCGTTTGCAATTTATTTTATTTTTCGTAATGTATCGCCTCGAGCTTAGCTCAATTTACCGGAGTGTTCGTAGTTCTTGGAAAATAACTGTTTGACTTTGACTAAGGGGCACCTTTCCCCGCCATTTTGGATACTTGGTTTGTCTAGCTTGTTTGTTTTTTAAAAGAAAATTCCGAAAGTGCCTATGCATATATCCATCTAGCTATTGGCCTTACACCGCAGTACCAACATAACGACTTAACTACGAAATGATATTTACGTGAAAGTATTGATTTTGCCAAGTTTTGGCAGAATTAATATTGTGATGTATTTATGTGTTCGTAGTTAAGTCGTTATGTCTGCATTGCAGTGTAAGATCGACAGCTAGTTGGGTATAAAGGGAACTTTGGGAATTTTCTTTTTAAAAACAAACAAGCTAGACAAACCAAGTATCCAATACAGCGAGGGAGGGCGCCCCTTAAGACGATCGTCTACTTGCAGTTATTTCCGCGTGCGAGTATAAGAAGCGATGGGGCGTTAAGGGCGACGCTGCCGCGTGCATCAGGTGCACCATCGCCGCTATGCGCAGAGCTGTGAAGTGGCGTGCAGTGTTCTCGTCGTGCTACGTGTACCCACGAGTGTAAGCTGTAAGCTGTGAGCGTGTGATTCTATTGGTGGAAACTGTGTGGCACGGTGCACTACACGCCGCTGACTCAGTTTCGCTCGCATCTCGGCAGTACATTCTATGATACAGCAGTCTGAAAATCCGTTTTTAACGATGTCGAAGGGCTCCAAAATAATATTTATAGTGTGCGTGATACTTTGAAAGTAAAATTATGTCCTCGTTTAGAGTATGCTTTCTCTTTGTATGTAAACATATCGGGGACCAGTTTAGTTGTTTTTTCCCCCCTTCAAAAAAACGCGTTTTTCAAACATGTTGCAGCGCACTTCAAGCTTTAAGGACTGTGAAACTGTCCAGCNCACGGTGCACTACACGCCGCTGACTCAGTTTCGCTCGCATCTCGGCAGTACATTCTATGATACAGCAGTCTGAAAAGCCGTTTTTAACGATGTCGAAGGGCTCCAAAATAATATTTATAGTGTGCGTGATACTTTGAAAGTAAAATTATGTCCTCGTTTAGAGTATGCTTTCTCTTTGTATGTAAACATATCGGGGACCAGTTTAGTTGTTTTTTTCCCCCTTCAAAAAAACGCGTTTTTCAAACATGTTGCAGCGCACTTCAAGCTTTAAGGACTGTGAAACTGTCCAGCNCCCCCCTTCAAAAAAACGCGTTTTTCAAACATGTTGCAGCGCACTTCAAGCTTTAAGGACTGTGAAACTGTCCAGCAGGGCACGAATTCCCTAAACATACAATCAGGGACAGAATCTTTCGTATGTGAACATCGCTGGGAAGTTTATTTACTTATTATTAACTGACGCCGTACACTGCTTCTAGCAGCGCTGGGTAGAGTACTCACCGCAGCGCTGGCGGAGGATATCGTGTAATGGAAACTTAATCCGGCCCCAGACGTAGCAACGACATCGGTCATTTTCCACTTGCAAGGCGCTCTCGCACGCATGTCTGTAAGGGCGAGTCGCTGGCTGTTAATCATTTAAGAAAAGCTATTTATGAGCCTTGCTTTTTCTTTAAAATCAATCGTGAATTTCAAAGTGTTCCAAGCGAACACGTAACACGTCTCTTCTCAAATAAAATCCTTCCACGCGTAACTAATAAATGTGTTGCTTTCAAATGTTTACGCACAATGGGAATAAAAGAAGTCCATTTCTTGATACATAGTTGGTTTGCCTCGAACAGGGTGTTTACTTCGCCATTTNCACAATGGGAATAAAAGAAGTCCATTTCTTGATACATAGTTGGTTTGCCTCGAACAGGGTGTTTACTTCGCCATTTCCATGGTCGATGTAAGACTTGTGGCCAGTGTAAAAGCAGCAACAGAAATCTGTTTTTATGTGCTCTATTAAAAACTGAAACCTGTCCCATCTCCCCTTCTTGCACGCAGCCTTTCCTTGCTCGTGAAATTCCGAGAATTTCGTGTAGGACCAAGTTTCGCATCTCGCGAGGGTTTTTGCGTGCAATTTCGCCTCGTGCGAACAGTGCTTAAGAGGAAGACAAAGGTGTGCACCATTGTCCCTAGAAGCTACATGGTGCATCCAGGAGACCGAGCTGTGATCAAGTCGCTTCACAGGCGCAAGATATACAGCGAGGCCCACTGCTGTCGCCTGTACAAGTTTCGCACATACGACATTCAAAACACCTTCTATTGCTTCTTTAAGTGCGTCGAAATAATGTTTGCAAAACGAGACATTCATAATTTTATTCTTTATCCACCTTGAGGGTTTTTTTTCTTTTGTAAAAAAATATATAAAATAAAATTTATTCAAAAATATATAACGCTTGGAGATCCAAAGTATTTAAACTGATCATTTTTAAATAAATCAATAGTTAGCAAGAAAATTTTTGAGGCTAACACTGAAACAATACATGTGAACGTTTGAAAGTTACTGCGTTTCCAACACAAAATAACGAAAGACGCGGCTTACACCAACTCTTATTGATACTAACTGTGACAACTAATAGACAGCTATATAGGTTATTCACGGTTACTTCCAACTTTTCTGAAGCTCTGCTCCAGTTCTACTTTCAGGATATTCATCCACCTCCTGCAAACAAAGCTTAACCAAGTCTATAAAATTACACCAAAGGGACAACGCACAGCATTCGTGCGCACTCAAAGTAATATTTTGGGTAGGAACTATTTCTTACTAGGCATTACCAACACAACTGTTTTCTCCCTGTTTTTATTCACATTAATTATAAATGAGATATGATTTATCGATTTAAAATAAGTTAAAGTTCAATTTAACTAAAAAAAATAAGGTTCTTTTATGGAAACGCTTGTAAAGCGAGACATATTTAGGAAACAACAAAACACGTTATACATGGGGTGATTTTTCAAAGGTTTGATTCGCAAAGTGCGAAGAAACCGCGAATAGACAATACGCCTTTTTTTTCGTAAACATCGCTGTGTTGAAACCACTGCGTTGCCGCTGGTAAGCTCCAATTATAAATTGGCGTGATCAATACTGACGCAGTTTTTATTCCATCCGGCTACTACTTTTCCCAGCACAGATCGCCATCAACCTCGGCTGTATCTAATGTTTTATAACAGTATTTCCCGTCGCAAGTTGTTCACTGATATTAATCTGATGAAGTACAAGGGAGCGTTTCAATGAATAAACGGTTTCTGCTGTCTGTCATCTTCGGGAAGTAGAGGCTGTTTGCGGTAAACTGGGCACTTTGGAAAGACCTGCTTATGATCATCTTCACTGATTGCATTGCATCCTTCCACATACTGTATGCTAATTCACATTGCCACGGGCCTCGTCACTCCATTAATACGCCCGTCACTTGAAATTGTAAAACTATTAGCAATATAAATGTATAATAAATTTACTATTATTAGATTTAGAAGCATTAAAAGCAAACAGTAAGAAAATTGAACAATTTCAATATCCAAAAATGTTTGACAGTTTTTATTCAACGTTAAGGAATGGAACTACTTTTCCTCCGCCGTCACCAACCTTACTGGACGCATGTCTGGCATTGTGCCCGTTACAATATATACAGGTAGGGGCAGTGGCATTTCTCTAAGGTTTATTGCAAAGCGCTCACTTTGCCGTGAACAGCCTTCATCTACTTGTTACAGTAGATATTATGACTTAAAAAAAACATCAAAGTAGTCAACATCACACAATCTACTGTGCTACGCCTTGGAAGAGAGTAATTGCTTTTTATAATAAATCTAAAACGTGATTACTCAAAATCGATCCTTTTAAAATGGCTTCTACTTTATCCCCTTGACGTCACTGGTTGAATACTTAAGTACACGCGGTAGGCGCCTTACAAATTCCGTCGAAACTGATTACGTTTCACAGGAGACTGCTACTCCCCTGTAAAAAAGAAAACATTATACATACTTCACCCCCGTTGCCATCCCCTCCCCCCATCCCGAAAGCGACCCCTGCAAGAGCTCAGGCTATTTAAATGTGTGTCACCAACAGGTACAGTATCTACACGGTAGACTGAGCACTTTTGAAAGCACTGATTAGGATCTATTTTCATTCTCGTTCTGGATCCACCCGCAATATAGAAAATTAACATTGCTATGGGCTGATCACCTTACTCAAGGGTCAGTTAAGTGAAACTGTGAAAGTTATACAAAAAGTAAACATTTTGCAAATTTGTTAATTTCTACATTTATAAGCATTTAAAAAACCCGACAGCAAAATACATAATTTCAGTACTTACAAATTTTCACCTAACACTTCTAATTCAACGTGAAGACACGGAACTGCTTTCCCTCCGTCGCTACCAACTTTACTGGGCGCATGTCCGTCAGTGTGCATAAAGTACATACGCAGGTGGCGACAGTGACATTTTTCAAAGGTTTAGTTCAAAAATTCTCAACCGGGAACAACCTATAGTTATGTGAAGTGCCAATTTTCAAAAGCTTGTTTCGAGAGTGCTTACTTCGCCGTGAACAGGCCTTTACTTTTCTACATCCCTGCATGGTGCCGCAGTGGGAACAAGGCTCGTGACCGACACAGTGATGCAAGTCCCATTCCCAGCGGGGTTGCGCACGAGATTCCACGTCGGGGGAACGTGACGGACGTTGCCACGCTCCAGTTTCCTCTGCCGGTGCATTCCGTCACCGTTCCATACTCAGGAGAATCACTGGCAACTATATGTTTAACGCCTCAAGGTCACGTCTAGTTACAAGAACGCATTGCAACGGACCCTCTCACGACTGCAACGGGCCCTCTTAAGACTGCAACGGGCCCTCTCAAGACTGCAAAATGCATTCGCCTTAAGCTAAAATTATCAGAAATTATCTGTAGAGCCTTAACTACACATGATGTGAGTCAACTCGACAGGCGTCGTTTGGTGCTTTCCCGCAAAGAAACTGCAAAGGAAAACCCTCCAAATGTTATTTTGTTCTACCATTTCTACTATTTCACCCTCCAGAATATATTTAATATGTTAAAAGTAACAAGAAGTAATTGATATAACTAATGAGCCTACTTTCATCTACATGGGTGCAAAATATTTTTAATGAAGTTATTAGCTGCTTAGAAAGTAGGTATACCTTGATATCTCGTTGATGGCAATATCATTAATCAGAAACATATGCAACAGTACCTAGACAATAACATGTAGGCACGTGCCTTACCCGAGACTCGAACCCAGAAAACCTAGTAAAAAAAAAAAAGCTGGAGTGTAATCAACTGCATTACGGGGGTGGGATTAGGAGCATAAACTTCGGGTGTGATCATGTAATGTTTTGAATGATAGAGTTCAACTAACTTGAAATATGTGCACGGCCATAATTTGAAAATAAGTGCGTGAAGCACTTAAACCACCTAAGTTTACATGGTCTACGATAGCGCAACTTATGTGTAGAATTTGGTGTAAATCGGNCGTGAAGCACTTAAACCACCTAAGTTTACATGGTCTACGATAGCGCAACTTATGTGTAGAATTTGGTGTAAATCGGTTTAGTCCCCGAGATTAGGCATAAGAACCCTCTTTTCATACTCGGTGCCATCCTACACAAAATTGCGTAGAAAAAAAAGTTCTGTATACTACGATTTTAATAAATACTGTCAGCATAAAAGGTTTAGTTAAATATGGTTCAATAGATGTGCCACACTTATCAAAATATTTATATGGCCGCAATTTCGAAAATTAATGTACGACCCCACTAAAATCATGTAACTTTACATAGCCCTTTTGTAACACTAATATTTTGCAAAATTGGGTGTAAATTAGTTGAATTACTCCGGAAATACGGCAAAATGTTCTATTTTATCACCTAAGACTATTTTTGCAAAAAAGGACGGTAAAAGAGTATCTCTGTAAGCATAATTGATACTTCTAATAAATTTTGTTAGTGTACAAAGTTTGGTTAAATTTTGTCGAATTGTTTAATAGGTGTCACATACTTAACTTAATATTTATAATTAAACCATTAAAAAAGACCTGCTGCGCCTAGAACATGTTAGTTTACATCCCCTACTGTAGCACTACTGGCTGTAGCACTACTTGCGTGAAAAATNCACAATGGGAATAAAAGAAGTCCATTTCTTGATACATAGTTGGTTTGCCTCGAACAGGGTGTTTACTTCGCCATTTTCATGGTCGATGTAAGACTTGTGGCCAGTGTAAAAGCAGCAACAGAAATCTGTTTTTATGTGCTCTATTAAAAACTGAAACCTGTCCCATCTCCCCTTCTTGCACACAGCCTTTCCTTGCTCGTGAAATTCCGAGAATTTCGTGTAGGACCAAGTTTCGCATCTCGCGAGGGTTTTTGCGTNACAGCCTTTCCTTGCTCGTGAAATTCCGAGAATTTCGTGTAGGACCAAGTTTCGCATCTCGCGAGGGTTTTTGCGTGCAATTTCGCCTCGTGCGAACAGTGCTTAAGAGGAAGACAAAGGTGTGCACCATTGTCCCTAGAAGCTACATGGTGCATCCAGGAGACCGAGCTGTGATCAAGTCGCTTCACAGGCGCTAGATATACAGCGAGGCCCACTGCTGTCGCCTGTACAAGTTTCGCACATACGACATTCAAAACACCTTCTATTGCTTCNGATATACAGCGAGGCCCACTGCTGTCGCCTGTACAAGTTTCGCACATACGACATTCAAAACACCTTCTATTGCTTCGTTAAGTGCGTCGAAATAATGTTTGCAAAACGAGACATTCATAATTTTATTCTTTATCCACCTTGAGGGTTTTTTTTCTTTTGTAAAAAAAATATATAAAATAAAATTTATTCAAAAATATATAACGCTTGGAGATCCAAAGTATTTAAACTGATCATTTTTAAATAAATCAATAGTTAGCAAGAAAATTTTTGAGGCTAACACTGAAACAATACATGTGAACGTTTGAAAGTTACTGCGTTCCCAGGAGATAGTCCAACACAAAATAACGAAAGACGCGGCTTACGCCAACTCTTATTGATACTAACTGTGACTAACTGTAACAACTAATACACAGCTATATAGGTTATTCACGGTTACTTCCAACTTTTCTGAAGCTCTGCTCCAGTTCTATTTTCAGGATATTCATCCACCTCCTGCAAACAAAGCTTAACCAAGTCTATAAAATTACACCAAAGGGACAACACACAGCATTCGTGCGCACTCAAAGTAATATTTTGGGTAGGAACTATTTCTTACTAGGCATTACCAACACAACTGTTTTCTCCCTGTTTTTATTCACATTAATTATAAATGAGATATGATTTATCGATTTAAAATAAGTTAAAGTTAAATTTAACTAAAAAATAAGGTTCTTTTATGGAAACGCTTGTAAAGCGAGACATATTTAGGAAACAACCAAACACGTCATAGAAGGGGTGATTTTTCAAAGGTTTGATTCGCAAAGTGCGAAGAAACCGCGAATAGACAATACGCCTTTTTTTTCGTAAACATCGCCGTGTTGAAACCACTGCGTTGCCGCTGGTAAGCTCCAATTATAAATTGGCGTGATCAATATTAACGCAGTTTTTATTCCACCCGGCTACTACTTTTCCCAGCACAGATCGCCATCAACCTCGGCTGTACCTAATGTTTTATAACACTATTTCCCGTCGCAAGTTGTTCACTAATATTAATCTGATGAAGTACAAGGGAGCGTTTCAATGAATAAACGGTTTCTGCTGTCTGTCATCTTCGGGAAGTAGAGGCTGTTTGCGGTAAACTGGGCACTTTGGAAAGACCTGCTTATGATCATCTTCACTGATTGCATTGCATCCTTCCACATACTGTATGCTAATTCACATTGCCACGGGCCTCGTCACTCCACTCATACGCCCGTCACTTGAAATTGTAAAACTATTAGCAATATAAATGTATAATAAATTCACTATTATTAGATTTAGAAGCATTAAAAGCAAACAGTAAGAAAATTTAACAATTTCAATATCCAAAAATGTTTGACAGTTATTATTCAACGTTAAGGAATGGAACTACTTTTCCTCCGCCGTTACCAACCTTACTGGACGCATGTCTGGCATTGTGCCCGTTACAATATATACAGGTAGGGGCAGTGGCATTTCTCTAAGGTTTATTGCAAAGCGCTCACTTTGCCGTGAACAGCCTTCATCTACTTGTTACAGTAGATTTTATGACTTAAAAAAAACATCAAAGTAGTCAACATCACACAATCTACTGTGCTACGCCTTGGAAGAGAGTAGTTGCTTTTTATAATAAATTTAAAACTTTATTACCCAAAATTGATCCATTTAAAATGGCTTCTACTTTATCCCCTTGACGTCACTGGTTGAATACTTAAGTACACGCGGTAGACGCCTTACAAATTCCGTCAAAACTGATTACGTTTCACAGGAGACTGCTACTCCCCTGTAAAAAAGAAAACATTATACATACTTCACCCCCGTTGCCATCCCCTCCCCCCATCCCGAAAGCGACCCCGGCAAGAGCTCAGGCTATTTAAATGTGTGTCACCAACAGGTACAGTATCTACACGGTAGACTGAGCACTTTTGAAAGCACTGATTAGGATCTATTTTCATTCTCGTTCTGGATCCACCCGCAATATAGAAAATTAACATTGCTGTGGGCCCGATCACTTTATTCATGCCACAACCAAGTGCGACGGCAGAATTGTTAGCAATGTACATTTACAATACGTCAAGTATTAAGAACTATTTTCTAGCAATTCGCTACCAACTTAACAGGGAGCCAGCATGCCAGTATGTACTGGAATATATATGTATAGGCTGTTCACGGTAAACTGAGCATTTTTTCAAGCCCTACTTAAGATCCACTTTTATGGATACTGTCTTCTTCCACCATATGGAAAATTAACATTGCTATGGGCTGATCACCTTACTCAAGGGTCAGTTAAGTGAAACTGTGAAAGTTATACAAAAAGTAAACATTTTGCAAATTTGTTAATTTCTACATTTATAAGCATTTAAAAAACCCGACAGCAAAATACATAATTTCAGTACTTACAAATTTTCACCTAACACTTCTAATTCAACGTGAAGACACGGAACTGCTTTCCCTCCGTCGCTACCAACTTTACTGGGCGCATGTCCGTCAGTGTGCATAAAGTACATACGCAGGTGGCGACAGTGACATTTTTCAAAGGTTTAGTTCAAAAATTCTCAACCGGGAACAACCTATAGTTATGTGAAGTGCCAATTTTCAAAAGCTTGTTTCGAGAGTGCTTACTTCGCCGTGAACAGGCCTTTACTTTTCTACATCCCTGCATGGTGCCGCAGTGGGAACAAGGCTCGTGACCGACACAGTGATGCAAGTCCCATTCCCAGCGGGGTTGCGCACGAGATTCCACGTCGGGGGAACGTGACGGACGTTGCCACGCTCCAGTTTCCTCTGCCGGTGCATTCCGTCACCGTTCCATACTCAGGAGAATCACTGGCAACTATATGTTTAACGCCTCAAGGTCACGTCTAGTTACAAGAACGCATTGCAACGGACCCTCTCACGACTGCAACGGGCCCTCTTAAGACTGCAACGGGCCCTCTCAAGACTGCAAAATGCATTCGCCTTAAGCTAAAATTATCAGAAATTATCTGTAGAGCCTTAACTACACATGATGTGAGTCAACTCGACAGGCGTCGTTTGGTGCTTTCCCGCAAAGAAACTGCAAAGGAAAACCCTCCAAATGTTATTTTGTTCTACCATTTCTACTATTTCCCCCTCCAGAATATATTTAATATGTTAAAAGTAACAAGAAGTAATTGATATAACTAATGAGCCTACTTTCATCTACATGGGTGCAAAATATTTTTAATGAAGTTATTAGCTGCTTAGAAAGTAGGTATACCTTGATATCTCGTTGATGGCAATATCATTAATCAGAAACATATGCAACAGTACCTAGACAATAACATGTAGGCACGTGCCTTACCCGAGACTCGAACCCAGAAAACCTAGTAAAAAAAAAAAAGCTGGAGTGTAATCAACTGCATTACGGGGGTGGGATTAGGAGCATAAACTTCGGGTGTGATCATGTAATGTTTTGAATGATAGAGTTCAACTAACTTGAAATATGTGCACGGCCATAATTTGAAAATAAGTGCGTGAAGCACTTAAACCACCTAAGTTTACATGGTCTACGATAGCGCAACTTATGTGTAGAATTTGGTGTAAATCGGCTTAGTCCCCGAGATTAGGCATAAGAACCCTCTTTTCATAATCGGTGCCATCCTACACAAAATTGCGTAGAAAAAAAAAGTTCTGTATACTACGATTTTAATAAATACTGTCAGCAAGCATAAAAGGTTTAGTTAAATATGGTTCAATAGATGTGCCACACTTATCAAAATATTTATATGGTCGCAATTTCGAAAATTAATGTATGACCCCACTAAAATCATGTAACTTTACATGGCCCTTTTGTAACACTAATATTTTGCAAAATTGGGTGTAAATTAGTTGAATTACTCCGGAAATACGGCAAAATGTTCTATTTTCTCACCTAAGACTATTTTTGCAAAAAAGGACGGTAAAAGAGTATCTCTGTAAGCATAATTGATACTTCTAATAAATTTTGTTAGTGTACAAAGTTTGGTTAAATTTTGTCGAATTGTTTAATAGGTGTCACATACTTAACTTAATATATATATTTAAACCATTAAAAAAGACATGCTGCGCCTAGAACATGTTAGTTTACATCCCCTACTGTAGCACTACTGGCTGTAGCACTACTTGCGTGAAAAATGTGGTGGGAATATGATGAATAATCCTCGAGATATGATATATAACCTCAATTTTTTTTCAATAGACCATCTTCATAAATGGAGGACAAAAGGGTTATATATTAACACATTCGATCATTGTCTTATATACTGCCAATACCTAAAGTTAAGTTAAAATTGGTTAAATAGTTTCGTAAATATAGCACACTACATACAATGTTTTTATAGCCGCCATTCTGAAAATAAGGGTCTTGCACCCTTAAAACGTACAAATTAATATAGCCTGCCACAGTACAGCTTCTTCGCAAATTTGGAAATAATCGGTATATTGTTCCCGAGATATGACAAAAACTTGTATTTTTTCATACGGGGATATCTTACAAAATGGCGTAGAAGCGAACTGCCTGAACTACTTAAAACATATCAGTTTACATGGCCTGCCGCACTGCTACTTGTTTCCTATATTTGGTAGGAATAGGTCAATTGTTTCTCGAGATGTCACATTAAAATTTTACTTGTTCGTGGGGGTAAACTATCTCACAAAATGGCGGACAAAAGAGGCTTCATGTGGATACATTTGTTGGTTGTACTATATGCTCCCAGCATACAAAGTTAAGATGGAATTGACTAAATGTTTTCGACGATGTAACATACTATTCTAAAATTACTATATAGTTGCGATTTTAAAAATAAGTGCCCGACACTCATAAAACATACCTGCTTACATCTGCTGCAGTATTACTTGTTTGCCGAATCTGTTAGGAATTGTTCAATTGTTTTCCGAAACATAATATACCTTACTTTATGGATATATTGGCACTATTTTACGATATGGCGTACAAAAGTGTTTTTGGCAAATATTATGCTTTTAATAGACACTGCCACCATATAAAATTTGGTCGAAATTGGTAGAATGGTCTGGAAGTTATAACAAATAAACCAAATATATTTTTATGGCCGCCATTTTGAAAATAAGTGCCTTGCTAATTTTAATTGCACCTAGGTGTACATTTACCACCATTATATTACTTACGTGCCAAATTTGGTGAGAATTTGTTGAGTAGTTTTCGAGATATAACAAATGCTTAATTTTTTCATAAATTGCTATCGTCCAAAATGGNTGGTAGAATGGTCTGGAAGTTATAACAAATAAACCAAATATATTTTTATGGCCGCCATTTTGAAAATAAGTGCCTTACTAATTTTAATTGCACCTATGTGTAAATTTACCACCATTATATTACTTACGTGCCAAATTTTGTGAGAATTTGTTGAGTAGTTTTCGAGATATAACAAATGCTTAATTTTTTCATAAATTGCTATCGTCCAAAATGGCTGACCAACAACAATAACCATCTCTAAATTTGATGCTTACATGATGCGCTCTCAACACACAAATTTTGGTTTAAATCGATTGAATAGTTTCATAAATATGACATACCACCCTAAATTTTAAAATGGCCGCCATTTTGAAAGTAGGTGCCTGGCGTGTTCGAACACCATAAACGTCAGGTGTCCTTTCTTACTATGTGTGTACCGAGTTTGGTGAAATTCGGTTGACGTGTTCGTGGATACACATACACACACACACAAACAGTAAAGTTATCTCAATCAAGCCTTTCTTTTCTTCGGAAAGTAGCTAAAAAGTAATGACTGTACATAACTGTTTTTTTTCTTTTCCTGGAAAAAAGTCTTATTCCCAGAACACTGATTTTACAGGAAATATTTTACTAGGGAGTCCCCTTAAGATCTCATTTCTTACCGTCTTCAAGTAAGGCCCTTAGAGATTCCATCTCATTAGCTCGTCGCCGTCTGCCGTAGACCACACCCCCTCGGATATTATTTATTTTCTCCCTTCTTCCTTTATTTATCACCTTGTCATTCGCGCGAATTTTTATTCACTGCAACATCGAAGTTGCTGCCCCCTCCGCTCTCAACAATCTCCTCCCAAGTTGACGGCCTGTCTCTGGCTACTTCGGGATGCAGACGTCCTACATGGAGGCGCCTTCCAAATACAATGATCTGGTACGCCTCAAGAGTTTGATTTTAACGACCGAGGCAGCGCAGTGGTAAGACACACTGGATCGCGTTCTGGAGGACACGGGTTCGATCACCTCGCCGACAGTCATGGTTTCCATTTACCGTGGCACAGGTGCCGACTAATATTTTACTTGGGTCGGGAGGGGGAAGTGAGATGGGAGTAGGGGAACTATTATTGTTAGTTGCGCAGGGCCAGAAGTCAGAAAATATTATAGATAGTGGACACTGGTATTTTTGGATATATATCCGAAGGTGTGTGCATAACAAACCACGATATCAAGTTGCAGTTCTTGTAGTTAAATCATTATACTTACATGGATATGCTACTCAAAAAAATTAATTTCACAATTTACATAAAACACAAATAATATAAACATGTGACAGTTAAAATAGCTAAGAAAAAAATAATATTCCCTGAGGGGCACAGTCCCTTCTTCCTCAGAAATAGTTCCACGGGCGCTCGTACCCTCGTTGCTCCTCAAGAGGCTGTATCGCCCCTTATACAGAAATTATTCGTTTAAGCGTCATAACAGAAAAGTTAGGGTCATTAATGAAAATGTTTCATTTCATGTTTCTGTGCAAATTTTTGTACCCAATTGTTAATATGTGTTCTCTGGTTGTGTGTTAGTAGTTGATATATTATGTCCGTAATTGTGGGTAAAATAATTAGCTAAGCTTCTATTATCGCATTTTTCAATAAATATTCCTAAATTTGAATATGGAAGAAATAAATAAAAATAATTCGTAATGGCGGGTGGCACGGGATCTTAAGGCAGCGCCTATATTCCGTAGCTCTCCGGGATCTCTCCATACGAATGCAGGGATGCTTACCAGCCAAGGCCGCGGCCGGAGTCTTGCAGCTCCTGTTCCAGACAGCTGATCTAAGTGTGCGCGGGCCCCGAGAATTGGGTTTTCTAATTTACGAGTTGCGATGCTCGTCAATACGGGCGACAGTAGCACGCGCGCCCAGCGCTCCATCGCTCTTACGTGCAAGGAGGCGTTGTGTTTCCGTCGCCACACTTCACGATATAAATTTTTTTAATACACTTAATGTGATAAAAACAAGACCGTACGAGCTTAGATAGTGGGTCCTTTTCTTTCCTGGCATAAACTCTTATCCCGCGCATATTACTTGTTAAGACACGCGTGAACGAGTCCACAACGAATTAACAGAAAATGTGTCCCGAATACGAGACTCGGCTAACAATAAATAAAATAATACAATTTTTCTGTTCTTTCTCTAGTTATTTCTTCACAAGAGACAGACATTCTCACACCTGAAGAAAAAATTCCGTTAGAAATAGTACGTAAGATTTATAATGCATAGTTACATACTGTGTGTATATATACCAGCCTACGTATTCCATATACATATTTCAGCTACGGAAGTTATTGCTGAATTCTAAAATGCCAACAAGCTACTTATTTTTCAAATTACGAAGTATCATCAGATTTCTGTGACAAAAACTGCTAAATATGTTTACAGATACATAACGGCGGTACCCATTACATATTTTTATGCAGTTGGTTAATGTTACAGTAGATCAAATAATTATAAATTCTGCTTGTAAATATGCAAAAGTTATACAACCGAACGCATCTTCTGATAACTACACTTACAAATTGAACAGTCGTTTATGGGTGTACACACACACACACACACGCGCGCGCATTGCGTGCCGCCCAACTGGCCTTTAACGGTAGCTGCACGGCGGGCTTGACCAGGCTTACGTGCCTGNCGCGCGCGCGCGCATTGCGTGCCGCCCAACTGGCCTTTAACGGTAGCTGCACGGCGGGCTTGACCAGGCTTACGTGCCTGAACACGAGACGCGTTTTCTTGCAGCGTCAGATAATACAGTTTCGCATAGCGGGGATTTGAGAAATACTGTGTTGGTCACGACCAAAGAGAAAGAATGGGATGGAAATACACACTATCTGTACAGAATATCACGCCTGGCTTGACACAAAACCGAAGACTACGAAAAACAAGACATGATATGTGACAACGTGCAACAAAATTACTGGTGCGCAAAACTTTGAGCACTGTACTTCATAAATTCTAGCCAGTTTTTTCTTCCTTTTATAGTTTCCCCATGTTTTTGGACAGGCCGACGAGGAAGTGCTGAGTATCCACCCAGATATTCAGGTTTAACGGTGTTAGATTGTAATCTGTGGGGAACACTGTGTATGCCACAAAGCCACGAACACTGGAGGCCATGAGAGACGAGATTTTTACGGCCTGTGAAACCATTCCTACGGAAAACAGTAACTACTCGTAGTCGTTCTGTTTTACAGCGTTGCAAACTATGTTTTGCTGCTGGTGGCAGACATTTTGAACATTTGTAACTATTATTAACATTTGCTCCTCCGTTATTCTCACTCAAAGAGTAAATATAATTTGGGACAACTGATATACACATTTTTAAGTAATTCCCTTCTTAATGTTACCGATGTGATTTATTACCTATCTTACATACTTCCAAGTATGCGAATGGAAGTACAACACTTCACAAATAGAGGTTCAAGCTGAAACTCAGATAAACGTAACTACATCTAACAAAATCTGATTTTGTTGTAATATGACTTGAGCACTCGATAGTACGTCAAGGTCTTCTTCAGGGTCAAAGTCTATCAAAGACGTTAGCAGTCATCGCTCGTTAGTGGCGTCCGAACCTCAAGAGATCATATGTTGATGTAATCTTTGCAATCCTGTGTGTTTGATATTTGTTATTCTTGTTACAATGTGACGTTCTCTGTGCTGCGGTGTCCACAGGTAATTCGCGACTATACTTCCTGTTTGCTAGATTTGGGAAGGTAGTGTAGCTACCTTTATCAAAGTCGGTTTAGCTTCTGTTGGTAGAGTTAAGAGTTCGACTGCCCCACACACAGGACCTGTGCTGCAAGACATTAAAGTTTACGTTTCGCTGGCCATTAAATGAGAGGAGACTGAAGTGGAAAGCGCTATTTTAAGTAATAGTGGATGACGTAATTCTAGTTACGGCCAGCTAAAATTAGTTTTTACTGAGTATTTTTCTGCATTTCCGTAATTTCTGAGTGGGCCGCAAGTGTTGTTCTGTTAGTGCAGCAAGAGGACAAACTGTTCCAAGAGCGAGTGCAACTTTCATTTCCATGTTCGGCGCCTCAATGATACCATTTTGCACGTCAGCAGAATTATTCAGTTCTGCAAGTCCTTAGTGCGAGATCTTCGTTCGCGATCGAGCTAGAGCCGGCTACAACCACTGCTAGAGCACTTCCGAAACATAATTTTCTTTCAATTAAACAAACCAACTTACCTAGACGTTTTGTTCTTTCTTTAAAAATAATAACTCATCGATATAGCCAATTAAATATGTCAACTATTAAATTGCACGTAGATATTGGTAGCGTTGTTGGAAAGCACAGTGATTTTGATCTGAAATGCATTTCAACTTGCGCCCTCCAAAACATTCTAGCTCTGCTCGAAACACTCAACAATGATATCTGTTGGCATGGACAGTTAGCGCATTTCTTCAGAAATCCTTAAAGAATTTGTCGTGGTAGTTAGACGGTACATGTATTAAGCGAGTTTCTTTGTTGTACGACATTTGCTACGCCATATCTGAAAGTATTTTGCAGCTGCTATAAAAAGTAATTAATATATAGGACATTTCAGTTCTGTTAAGTCACAGCGTAGGGACAGGATACAGAACCGTAATTACTTTCAGTTAGAAAGTAAAGTCGCTAAGTAAAAACGTGTGCTGTTTTTTTTTCTTCTGGGCACAAATTTGTTTTCCCTAGTCATGTCTTAAAAAATTCCAGCTGAAAAGTCGTACGTAGATCTTTCACGAGGGTCTGCTTTGTGATAGGCCATGGCAGTTATATCGGCCTTTTTTAATTAGGCTCTGACAAGAGAGTGTCGGAGCTGTAAGAGCGACGTCTTGTCGACGAGCTGCATTTCAGATAATGAAGACGATGCACGCGTAAGAGAACACAGAAGTCGTAACGAAGTGTGGGGGGGGNGGGGGGGGGGGAGCTCGTTCCTCTTCGCAGTGCAGCAATGGTCGATCAGTCAAAAAGCTACTCGGAGTTGTATTTTTAGCCTGCTCCGTATGTATGTGCGCAATCTGGCTTCCGCCGGATTTTGCTGTCGAGTAGAGAAAAAAAGAAACTTTTCTAATAGAGCTCGGAGCTCAAGTCTGTTAGTGTTTTACAATGATTAGATATTAAGAATGCATCATCACAGATCTTCGCATGAACCACTCAAATAGGACTAACCGCTGAATATATGCGTCTGACATTGCGATTAAATGAAATGGTGTCACCAACGGACTTAAGGAAGTTAGCGAACAGAGTGTTTTCTGGAGTGTGTGAAGAGATTTGGGCGGCTCTTAACAGCGAGGTCTTGAGAGCCGATGAGTGTGAAGTGAGGTGAGTATGGAGCAGCACTGGGATGAAAGGGCGGGGGAAACGGTAAATCCCCGAGAAAACCCTTGGACCACAAAATGAGCCTTCTTGCAGCAAGGATTATTGGCGTCCCTGCATTTATGCTGAAAAGACTTACCAAAGTCTGGTGACGCAGAGTTAACAGAGTGAAAAACCACCCTTCCTCACCATCAACCAACTCGGTACTATTGTTAAACGTATAAATCGCTTTAAGCAAGGCAGAAAATTCTAATTTTTCGTATACAAGTAAAAATACCACGCTGTTATCTAAATTTTCATAATTCTATTCAGGTCATGGATCGAACGTAATTGAAAATAATGTAGAAAACTATAAATTGTAGTATAAATCTAAAAACTTTCAAACAAGCACACAATTATAAAATTCATGTAAAACAAAAATTAATATTCCAGATAAAAAGACAAAGAACGAGGGACGAATAGAACATTTATTATTAATGAAATCGTACAAAATAAAGGCGGCTGGAAGGTTTGTCTCATATCGCTAACAAGAACGTTAGTTGTTCGCGCGGTTGTTCCGTACATCTTTACGGTATCCATATCGTTAATTTATCACTCCTGGTAAGCGTCGTGCACCGTTTTGATGACCGTTAATGTACGTCATGTAGAGATGGAAGCGCCTTCGTACGAAGTATGAACAAGCACCAACGCACATTTACTTAAACCGTTTGCTTTCCATCCACTGATGTGCCCTTTTAACAACTTGCTTGGTTACTGCACAATTTTTTAAGGGAATGCATAATTTTTATGGTAATGAGTGCACTGCAAAGGCATGAACTAAGTCAGAGCAAAGAAATATTACAACCTAAATCTACTAGCCTAACTATAAATGTAGCCACATAAGTGTTAGTCGATGTTTTTAAATGAGCAGCAACCTACAGGAGCAAGCCAAATTGGCAACCAGCTACACTGCTCGAGTGTTCCAAGTTCCAAGTTCAAGGCGCGTGCAAGGCCAGAGTCGCAACTCCGCTGTATAGCGAGAGAACCTTACACTCCAAACCCTAAAAAGGGGGACATCGCTGATTCACAGCCAATCCACATCACGCAACCGAGAATCTGCGGGAAATAACTGATTGCTTCAGGAAAACAATTTCGCTGATTGTCACAGCCAACTGCATGCGGCGAATTCAATACTGTTTTGTTGAACTTAGCCGAACCATTAAGAGGAATAAACACACATCAGACAGTCGCTGTTGCTGTTGTGCTATTTAACGTAATTTTTATAGTTAAAAAAACAAAGTCTTGACTGCGGATTGTACCCAAAGTATTACACTGAAGAGCCAAAAAAAAAAAAAAACTGGTACACCTGCCTAACATTGTGTAGGGCCCCCGCGAGCACGCAGAAGTGCCGCAAGACGACGTGGCATGGACTCAACTAATGTCTGAAGGTATGCAGGAGGCAATTCACGCCATGAATTTTGCAGGACAGTCCACAAATCCATAGAAGTGCGAGGCGGTGGAGATCTCTTCTGAACAGCACGTTGCAAGGCATCCCAAATATGCTCAATAATGTTCATGTCTGGTGATTTAGGTGGCAAATGGAAATGTCTAAAGTCAGAAGAGTGTTCCTGGAGCCACTCGGTAGCAACTCTTGACGTGTGGGGTGTCGCATTGTCCTGCTGGAATTGTCCACGTCCGTCGGAATGCATAATGGACATGAATTGGTGCAGGTGATCGGACAGGATGCCTACGTATCTGTCACCTGTCAGAGTCTTATCTAGCCGTATCAGGGGTCCCATTTCACGCCAACTGCACACGCCCCATACCATGACAGAGCCTCCACCAGCTTGAACAGTCCTCTGTTGACATGTAGAGCCCATGGATTCATGAGGATGTCTCCATACCCGTACACGTCCATCCGCCCGATACAATTGGAAACGAGACTCGTCAGACCAGACAACGTGTTTCCAGTCATCAACAGTCCAATGGCGGTGTTGGCGGGCCCAGGCGAGGCGTAAAGCTTTGTGTCGTGCAGTCAACAACGGTACACGAGTGGGCCTTCGGCTCCGAAAGCCCATATCAATGATGGTACGTTGAATAGTTCGCACGCTGGCACTTGTTGATGCCCCAGCATTGAAATCTGCGCCAATTCGAGAAAGGGTGGTACGTCTATCACGTTTAATGATTCTCGTCAGTCATCGTTTGTCCCGTTCGTTCACGATCTTTTTCGGCCGCAGCGATGTCGAAGATTTGATGTTTTACCGGGTTCCCGATATTCATGGTACACTCGTGAAATGGTCGTACGCGAAAATCCAAATTTTATCGCTACCTCGGAGATGCTATGTCCTATCTGTCGTGCGCCGACTATAACACCACGTTTTAACTCACTTAAATCTTGATAACCTGGAATTTTGCCAGATGCTTGTTGTCTTATATAGGCGCTGCCGACCGCATCTTGTTGTTCTGATTGGTTCCATACCTCCATTATTTGCATACGCATGCCTATACGAGTTTTTTTGGCTCTCCAGTGTATGTTCCTAGGCAGTTACCTTACCAACTGAGCTACCAAGTCAATGTCAGTTTCGGAATGGAAACTAAGTATATTTAATTCCATTATTTAACCGAGAATGTGTAGCTTTAATTTTTATGCAATTTCTTTCCGC
This sequence comes from Clitarchus hookeri, assembly GCA_002778355.1. NCBI lineage: Eukaryota > Metazoa > Arthropoda > Insecta > Phasmatodea > Phasmatidae > Clitarchus > Clitarchus hookeri. The sequence continues at coordinate 11,201 of NQII01000921.1, read as the reverse complement.
ATTTAGTTCAACTGTTAACATTATGATTTTTAATAAAAATAGTAAATGCCAACGAANTTTATGCAATTTCTTTCCGCATTTAGTTCAACTGTTAACATTATGATTTTTAATAAAAATAGTAAATGCCAACGAACTCACATCGCCACATTTCATGCAGTTTAACGTCAGAAACAAGTATAACGATGGTTACGTTAAAAAGAAATAAAGGCTTGGGTATATACGTTACTTTAAAAAAAATGGTATTATTAAATAAGAAAACTGCATTTTAAAAAGTATATTTTCTTCGTTTTTAAAAAAGTACATTTNAAAAAAAATGGTATTATTAAATAAGAAAACTGCATTTTAAAAAGTATATTTTCTTCGTTTTTAAAAAAGTACATTTTATTGGTTTCATTCGTTTATGAGTTCTTTGCGGTTTTATCAATTTATGAAAATACTTACAAACGTATGTTAACTAACAGGAGAATCGGAAAACTATCACCGAGGGATCAGTAGCACGGTTAGTCAACACGTCAGTAAAAAATGTTATGTATTAATTATTGTAAGTGAAATAAATCGGATGTATTTTGACCGAATTTCCAGACAAAGTGTTTGAAAGTAACTGTTTGGTCGGCCAAACGTCCACTACCGATTGAAAAACAGAGATCCTCAATGATTCAAGTTTAGAGTGTATCTTATTCATTTGTTTGCCGAAGTTGGTTCTACGGTACTACCAACGTCAGAACACAGAGTAAATTTAAAGGGTTCACTTCGTTTTGTTGGCAAACAACGCATGAAGTCACCGGCCACAACTATTTTTATTCCAATGCTGGCTAAGTTTCCTAGGCAAAATTAGCGATTGTGTAATTTATCCGCAGTTCTTTCATGTCACAAATGCATCCGTGAGAGTAATAAATATTATCACGAAGTTGAAAAACTATTTTATAAAAATTTTCAAGCGAATATTCTTGAAAATACACGCGGTATGAAAGCCACGACGACAATGATAACTGTGCCACTGACAATGTTTCTACAATACTTAAAGATAAAAACTACATCGTCGTTTATTGCTACGCGATGTGGGGGTAGTAAATATTATGTTTTAATACGTAACTTTTTTTTAAATGCAGAAATTGCAACACAGCAGAATTTTGCTCTCGGGTATCTTCGGTAAGGATTCGTTTTCCCTATTCCAGTTGCCGAGGCCTGGTTCGTGTGCACTGCCGCTGGCCTGCACTTAGCGCCACTGTCGTTGCTACCGCTACTGAAATACCTGGCAACCCATCGCTGCGTTTTGATGTCGCCATCGGCCCTCCAAGACATCGCACACCATTGTGTCCCACATAAAACAATCCATTTTTCTTCAATGGAAGAGGGCGAGTATTGTCTCGACCGATATCGTAAACTGTTCATTGCGNACATAAAACAATCCATTTTTCTTCAATGGAAGAGGGCGAGTATTGTCTCGACCGATATCGTAAACTGTTCATTGCGTGGAACTGTTCGCAATGCAGATGTGTGTGGAGATGACTGCTCTCACTATTAGCCAGGATTACACCCCGGAGCTTCGTGGTCCTAAGTATGGAGCTCTTTACGTTAACGTTGCGTTATGGTTATGTTCAGTTATAGGTGGTGTATCAATGCATTTGTACTAAATTAATAATCACGCTAAGTTAATGTTTCCACGCGGAAAGCTGAACCAACTTCAACACAACGTCAATGTAAATCGGTGTCAGCCATTCAGATTCAAGAAACGAATTTTTTGTCTTGTTTACTGTATTCATTATTATTCATACCGGATTCCATCTGAACTGTATACTGCGCTATGCCATACGATTGTAACGAACGTTGAAGTTTTAATTTCGTTTGATAAATTAATTAACGATTTAAAAAACTCCGGACTTATATTCTATGTGCGTATAAATAGGTGTCAATTTACATTAGAAATGAAGCTACTATACAAATGTATTAATATACAAACTGACTACAGGTACATTTATTGCGTGTTTACATTTGCCAGCAATTACATATTTGCTCCATTTTCCACGTCCCAGACACAACATATTTGGCAGCACTGCATTACAACTTACCGCAAACGAGCAAGTCTTAACTCCAATTTGAACCATCTACGGTTAAGTTTTTATTTACAGAGGTAAATCAAAATTTAATATGACTAACCCCTTTAATGTGAATACGTCTAGAGATATCTTACAAAGTCACATGTTTGTGTTATCACCTGTGCAATCAGCAAAATGCAGCAGCATTGTGAAGCATTCGAGAAAAAAATTGTAGTATCCTGTGAAATACTTCAAAAATAGCCCGAAACAAAACTTATAACGCACGAACATAATTCCACAGTTCGAAGACGCACCTCAGAGGACTCCNCGGACTTATATTCTATGTGCGTATAAATAGGTGTCAATTTACATTAGAAATGAAGCTACTATACAAATGTATTAATGTACAAACTGACTACAGGTACATTTATTGCGTGTTTACATTTGCCAGCAATTACATATTTGCTCCATTTTCCACGTCCCAGACACAACATATTTGGCAGCACTGCATTACAACTTACCGCAAACGAGCAAGTCTTAACTCCAATTTGAACCATCTACTGTTAAGTTTTTATTTACAGAGGCAAATCAAAGTTAATATGACTAACCCCTTTAATGTGAATACGTCTAGAGATATCTTACAAAGTTACATGTTTGTGTTATCACCTGTGCAATCAGCAAAATGCAGCAGCATTGTGAAGCATTCGAGAAAAAAATTGTAGTATCCTGTGAAATACTGCAAAAATAGCCCGAAACAAAACTTATAACGCACGAACATAATTCCACAGTTCGAAGACGCACCTCAGAGGACTCCNGCAAAAATAGCCCGAAACAAAACTTATAACGCACGAACATAATTCCACAGTTCGAAGACGCACCTCAGAGGACTCCGGTGTCTGACATTCTGCACGGGAGAAAAGTTTAATCAAAACTGGAAAAAATAAAAACCCCTTGCCGAAGCAAATTAAACTTATCGTCACGCACTCTGCAAAAACAGCATAGCTCGGCAAGGCATCAGATGAACGTCGCTTGTTCGCCATCAAAACTTTTAAGCCGCCCTGTCACTATTGTTTCCCCTCCGTC